>JZKD02S2104768.1:249928-263129 GCA_000966675.3 Picea glauca
TTTTTTGTTTTGTATGATTTATAATGGCTTAACATTCTTCATTTAATCATCTTATTCTTCTTCTCTTTAAGTTCTAAATGGTTAATCAACTCATGCAAAATACTTAACCAAAGTCTTGAAAAGATCATTTCAGATCAAGTGGTATCAGAGCAGGTTGACATAGTTTCATATCAAGTAGGGTCTATGATTCTTGTCTTCATTGGCTTATGTTATTTTGAAAATATTTCTCCATAAGCCTCATGAAGGATCTTGTATTGCATTGACGAAGTCGGATCTTTGATATTTAAAAGGTATGTTCTAGATCCATTTCTAATTTGATAATTGAAATCTATCTAAGGAAAGAGTAGTGTATTGTCTTGTTTTGTTCTAGTTTCGTAGTGAAACTAGGGAGATTAGTTTGTGTCCTCACTTACCGATTTGTCCAGCAACAAAATTGGTGACCATACTAGGGAACATATTGTTTTCCTATTTTTTCTTACTTTATTTCTTTGATTGCTTGGGTTCTGTTTTCTGAGTCACTAGGAGATCCGTATGAACTCTTTGACTGTTAAACTTCACTGGAAAATTTTTATGAGTTTTATTTTTTTATTTTTTTCATTTAATAATCATACCCTACATTAAGAGATAGTGCATCAATACAGGATTGACACACTCTACCTATTAGACACAGTGCGACATTGTCAAACTAGATTTTTATTTGGCTTGCGACGATTAGGGATCGTCGCACTATGTTAGTCTACAACCTGCAACGATTATGGAAAAATTTCATTTTTGGTGGTTTTTCTTGCCCAGATCTTAGATATGGTTTTGGGGTGATTTGTTGGGTCTGATTATAGTTTGCTTGAAAGATTTGAATATGCTTTTGAGCCATCTTTGAAAAAAAAAAATAATTTCTTTCTTTGCATTAGATTGGGGGAATCTTTGCATTTGAAGTAGAAAAATTGCATGGTTTTTGGCATTTTTAATCTTGAATTCTTAATTGTGTACACCAATACACGATTCTTGGTGGGGGTTAAGAATTGTGTATTGGTGTATAGTCTCTTAGCTCATTTCTTAAAGTTCTTGATATTGATGAGTTTAATTAAATTTTGGGACATTGTGCATATGGGAATGATAAACATTTTCTCCTTCTCATAATATAGCTTTCATCGAAGTGAAATTTTTGCATTCTCATTTATTTTCATTGTTTAGAGTCAGTCAAAACATCATTTAGTCCACGCCATTTTCCTCTTGAGTAACAAAAACCTTAAAATAAAGCGTTTATAAAAATTGATTAGACAATTTTATATTTTCTGGTAGCAAACCTACATTAGATTATTTGTAGGGCTTTGGATTAGGTGTGAAAGATAAATTTCCAAAGCTACAAACAAACACAGTATCTTGTGATAGGGAGAGTACAAATCCACTTTCTACATTTTGTCTTGGGAATCCCTTCTCACACAAGGGTCGAACCTGAGGTCACATTGAGACTAGAAGAGTTACTGACCCTTCTTTTTTGGTATTGGTGTAGATATTACATGTATTATTGGGGGTCACTTGATAAGAAAATCATGTGGAGGCCTTCTCAAGTTGATTTAGGGATTAGATACCCTTCCTTTGCACATGGATCAGACTATCGACTATTTCCCCAAGAATTATTGTTGTGATTGTTAACCTTAGTGGCCTATCTCTTTAGAGTCTTTACACAAGGTGACTGTGGAGGGGAAAGTCTTCACAATACCTGGAATCGACGTTAGCCAAATTCACTCAGGATCCTTGGAGGGTATACCCATGTTTATGTGTGGGAGCATGCACCAGGGTGTAATTCCATTAAGCAGGTCATCAACATAACTTTTCCACCTGCTCTATCTCAGCCCCTTATTACATTGTTTCCGCGACGTTGGATTCCTTCACCAACTAGTGCTTTCATTATAAGAAGGTTTTGTTTGCTTGTTTTCTTCCTAGATTTTTAGCGTGTGTTGTTTGTTTTCCATAGTAGACTCTAGGTTGGATTTTTTATTTAATGGCATCAGTTCCCAGAATGAAAAATGAAGGAATCCCTTTTCTAGGGAAACCTTTTGTTTTTCCTTCTTACAGAAACATTGGTCCTCCTCACATCGCTACTTTGAGCCTTCCAGGTCTCACAATTGGATTACCGGTATGATGTTTTTCCACTCAAGTAATCCTAAATGCATCTAGTGCTTCAATTGTAAGCAATCCACCCCAAGAACATCAAACTCATGTTGATCCTTCACCTTCTTCACCAGTAAGAGCTTCTTCACCTTATTCAATTGCAAGGTCTTCTTCCACATCTTCTTCATCAAATGAAAGATCTGAAGCTAGTAACCTGGTGAATAAGAAGAAGAATAAAAGGAGGATTAAGAAGAAGAAATATAAACAAGATTCCAAACTTCCAACCACTACCAAACATGCTAGAAAACCACCAGTTATTGATAATCATGTTGGGAGTATTGATGATACCAAGATCACCCAAACAACCCGTAAGCCCAAGTGCCCTTTCAGGATTTGTAAGGGTAGCCATATTCTTAAGAATTTCCCTGGTCTATCCAAGGTTATAGAAGCACAGTCTACACACCGTCACCAACCCATGTCATCAACCTTTGAATAAAATGTTTATGACCTCTCATCAACTGGTCAAGATAGTGTTGGGAAGAACAAAAGTAGAGTAAAGTTCCCATGTATGTTATCTAGAGGGAGTCATCAAACTCACATTTTCCCTCATATGGAAGAAGCCTCGAAATTAGTCGAAGACATGACTGGTTCCAAGACTCAACTTTTAACTGCTTATCGTAAGATTTCTCTCAGCCCACCTATTGTTGATGGAATGATCAATTTGGTCTATTCGTCAGTTAGTCTCATTGATCATTTGGTCAATCTGGTCACATACTTAGTTGAACTAGTTGACAAAGTGGTCGATCTGATCCCATCTTTGGTCAAACCCACTCTCTTGTTAGAGAGTGCAACCCAAGAGGTCGATCCATTTCCACCCGTCGACCCCATTCTCCCCTTGGAGAATGAAACTAAAGTGGTCAATCTGATTTCTTCATTGGTTGATCCTACTCTCCCACTAGAGAGTAAACCTGATACTTCCCACTTTTTTCTTGTTTATACAAAATCTATCATGTTGGGGGGTATTCCTCCTTGTTCTGTGGAACCCCCTCCAAGTAATGAGGCCATCCTTTTTGATTGGGGTGCGTTAAATAGACCTCGTATTCCCTCTCACATTCCTTTCAAGATTAAATATAGGTTTTATGTTCCTCAAACATTGATAGAAGAAGGTTCGTCCATTAGTATTTTTTCCTCTATTTCCTGGAAAGCTTTGGGTTATCCTCATCTTCTACCAGTTACCCAGAATCAATTATCTTTCAACAGAAGAACCAGTCACCCTTTAGGGATCCTTCCTCAGTTTCCCATAACTTTCGGAGGGAAAATTGTCTTTATTGATGTTATGGTAGTCAAAGATCCCTTGGATTTCGATTTACTCCTTGGGCGACATTATTTCTATTCCATGAAATCTATTATGTCCACTCTTTTTCTTGTGATATATTTCCCTCGCAATGGAAGAATTGTGACTATTGATCAACTTTCGTTCGCTTACCCTGACTTGATTACCAACCCAATGACCTCCCTAAACAATTTGTATATGTACATGGTATCACCCCCACCATAGTTCAATTATGTGGCATTGTCTCCCATGCCTTCAGTTGCTGATGTAGATGAGCTTCTCACTCTAATATCACTCCCTTATGACTTGGATCCAATAGTTGACATGGTCATATCTTCGGTAGGGATATTAGAGCCTGATCTCCTTACCCCTATCACAGCCATCGACATGAGTTCATTCCAAAGTGTGTTTCTTCCATCGAGTGAAGATCTCTTGGACACCATGATTGATTTTTGTACCTTGACATGGTGTCCTTCTAGAGCATTGTCCTCTTGGAATCCATGATCAAGAAGAGGTTTTTTAGCATGGTTTTCTGATTTCAAGATCGTTAAAAAATGAAACCCGTTGTGAGGATAGTTTTTGCGTCTCTGTAGAAACCTCGTTACAAAATGAAACAACACTTATGAGGATAGTTTTTGCATCTCTATGGAAACCTCGTTAAAAAATGAAATTGAGATTACGATCATATTTCCTATTTCTGTGTCAAGCTCGCTAAAAAAAGAAATAGAGGTCTGTGGATTGAACCTAGATTCTCAAGCATAGTTTTTATTCTCTGTGGAAATCTTGTTAAAAAATTAAATAGATTTTTTCCCCCTCTGTGTTTGAGTCAAGTCCTTCATCTAGTATTTGAAGATTCATTTCATTCGCCTATGTTTTTGGATGAGAGGAAGCTTGGGGGACAATGCTTTCAGCCTATGGTCTTCATGTTGAAGTTAAGACACTAGTTTCTTAAGCTGGGGGCTAAGTACCAACCATCTCTGGATAATGCATTCAGAAGTCCAAGCATAGTTTTCTACGGTTCAAGATTTTGTACAAATGAAATCACCTACCTCAAGCATAGTTTCCTCTGTTTCAATCTTGTGTAAAAATGAAACCAGGTCCAAGGATAATTTTGTTTAGTTTTTAAGCTTGTGTAAAAATAAAATCTATCCCAAGCATAGTTTTGTTTTGTCTTAAGCTTGTGTAAAAATGAAAACAATCCTAAGCTCAGTCTTTGTTCTTTCTTGTGCTCGTAAATACCTAAGAATGTAACCAGGTAAACTTTTATCACTTTTTCAGACTTGTAAAGGTTATATGAAAAAGGAACCCCTTGGAGTTCCCTTTAAGCTCTTTTCAGACTCTCTAAACATGAAAAAATTGTCGAGTGATCTTGTTAGTTTCACGCTCGTTAGAGTATTTGAAGAAAACGTATGTTGAGTGGTAGTTTATCTCTTTTTTGGTCTCATCAAACTACTGTACAAAAAAGGACATTTTGGAGTTTCCTTTAAGTGTTTTTCAGACTCTCTAAATATTAAAAGACCACTGAGTTTTCCTTCTTTGGACTCATGAAACAAACATCGAAAGGCCCATATGGGACCGAACCACTCTTTCCTAGAGTTCGTTAAACATACTCTGAGGGACTCATCTGAAGGATGAGATTACAGTTCAAGCATATGTTATCCTGCTTAATCTTGTGTAAAAATAAAGAGGTACTCGCCAGAAATGGTGGGGGGGAAATTGGGAAATAAATGTATCTAAACTGGTATTCTATGGAAGATTCGATTTTGAACATGACACCCTTTCACTTACTTTGTGTCTAGGTTGGAAAATTCACTTGTCTCTTGATCATACTCCTTTATAAGATTATATTTTGGTATGTGATCCTTGTTTTTGAGTCAATGTTGTGAAGACAATTGTCGTGTCATCAATATGTTCAAAGAGAAGTTCAAACTGGAAAGCCTTCTATTGTGTTGGCCATTTCTATATTCCTTAATCCTTCTATTGCATCGGCCATCCCTGAGTCAATCTTGAATCGCTTGTTATGCTGATCTACCTCAAATATTTTTACCCGTTTCGTGTCATTGATGGGGGATACATTAAGGCCCTCTCGTGATGAGTCTTTTCCTGTCGAATTCAACTCATTATCTAGGAATCATACTTAGAAACTAATTGGTACCTTGTATCTTGCATGCCTCAGTGGGAGGTTTCCTTGCTTTCAACAATGGGTTTTCATTATTGACCCCTGATCGAGAGATTCCATCGAGTGTTCAACTTCATCTCATTAATTTGCATTCATTGAATTGTACTAGAGTACCTTGAGAGTCATTGACATTAATGGTGATGTCCCTCTCACTTGTTAACAATATTAATTAATGATTGATAATCAAGTGGTTTCTACCATGTTCGAATTTAGCACATGTATTCACATGGTTAGATTCATACTATAGAGTGGTGGAGATGAAGCCCATGTATCTTTTCTGATAGATTCAAGTTGCGTTGGAGTATATTCAGATTGTACTGTTGCATAGATCCACAATGTATGTCTCATGGCTATGTTCAAATTTGATTCTTTAACACATAGATCCACAGTGTATTTTTGGTGGCTATGTTCAGATTTGAGTCATATTGGCATGGATCCACAGTGTATGCTTGGTGGCCATGAATTGTCTTACTTGACATGGATCTTTGCATGTCATAATTTATTCTTTGAGTCATTTTTATTATGAGTATGGTAATTCCTACCTCGATGATGCTATGTTATTGTACTGTATTTCCTTGTTTGTTGGCAGGTTTCCGACCGACGTGTTCCTTGTTCCCTACACACACTCGACAAAGTATTTCATCTGTCACTTTGTTCTGACTTCATACTTTGGGGGGATCTCTGTTACACATTATTTTCATCACCCCTATGACCATTAATTATGTAAGCATATCCTTTATCTTTAGAAGGATTAGTGGCATGAATTCCCAAAGAAATAATGGAGAAGAACTTTACCTAAGAGAAGAAGTTGTATTTTCCTTTGTAAAAGACCTATTAAAGAGGATCGTTGCACCCTACCTAATGTTAGGGGTGTGTTGATCCTGGATCATTGCATTTTGTACTAAAATTGGTCTGGGATGTTGTGACACTCTTCTCAGTTATATGGGTCCGATGATTTTCGTACATGGGAAAACTGAGCATCTTCTTGATGCTTCTAGAAGGAGAAGCTTATATGGTGAGGTGGCCTCTGATTGGTTTGGATCTTACTCACTTTTATGATTTAGTGGGATCATCTTAATATCCTCACCTTATCCTCTTTAACTTATAAAAGGAGAGGAGCTCTCATGGAGAAAGTTGGATTGGATTGAGATTGGAAATTTGGCTTGAGATTGTTATCTTGGTTAGAGTGGTTTTTAGTTTTTCCTTGTCAAGATAGACTATGAGTGACTTTCAGATATACAGTCACAAAATCCATGGATCAGAAGTGTGTGGGAAGCAAGGGACTGTTGGAAGGGACCTTACAACATGAAGGCTTTGGTTGTAATCTCTCTTTCTATTATTTAATACATATGGACTTTTCTTTCCTATATGAATCTTATGTGTCCATATTGTATGATTCCTTGATCACAAACATAATTTCATATCAAATAGGCTCAGTTATTCTTATCTTCGTTGGCTTGTGTTCTTTTGTAGATATTTCTTCATAAGCCTCATGATGGAGATTGGATTGCATTGGTGAAGTTGGATCTTCAATATTTAAAATGTATTCTCTAAATCCATTTCTCATTTAATAATTGAAATCTAAGGAGAGAGTAGTGTACTGTCTTGTTTTGTTCTAGTTTCATAGCGAAACTAGGAAGATCAGTTTGTGTCTGCACTTACCGATTTTTCCAGTAATACCAATCATAGGGAATCCACGTGGCACCCCGGATTGGGCCAATAAGGCCTAAGTCAAAATTTGTTGCACCTCCATAGAATTTGAGCCCTTGAACTCTGGGAAAACAGTGACTTAACCTCCCCGCACTAACCAGTAGGGCGCATGTGCTTCTTGTTAAAACATGTGGAAATTGTGTTATTTAAGTTAATACCATGCAGAGTTTGGGGTATAGCGCTCGGTCGGTGGGGCTACTCTCCTAGCAAGGTGCTAAATAAAATGGATAAGGTTCATGTTATATTCCACATGGGGGATGTAAACTATGGTGTTGTTAAACCATATAAATAGTGCGCCCAATATTTTTATGAAAAAATGGGTCGAAAACATTGTAATATGGTTATTTTTAACCATATTTAAAATTATAACCCATATTTGATCCATTTTTAATGGGATTTAAAACTAGATTTCCTGCCACAAATAGGGTCTAGTTGGGATTTGATCCATGTGTTACACATCAAAATTACTCACTTCAATAGTGTCGCAAGTGTCATCATTAAAAGTGTCGCAAGTGTCGCAAACATCATACTGCCATATTGCCTATGTTGTGTCTCTAACAACATCACATGGACACTTAAGACACCTTCAAAGACTGGTTTAAGGAAGACAAATCATTTGATGAAGAGTACAAAGCATTTTCCATGAATAAAACCACTTAAAAGTCAATTTTGAAGGCCAGTGCTCCGCTACACACTGCCAAGGAGTGCCAACACTCCCTACCCTTCTTTGGGGGAGCGTTCCAAGACATTGTGCACCCTTTTGGGGGAGCGTTGGGATTTTTTTAAGGAAGTTTTGGGCAGCTCTCCCATACCCACTGTCAGGGAGTGCTAGCACTCCCTACCCTTCTTTGGGGGACCATTGCAACACTTTGTGCCCCATTATGAGGGAGCACTAGGTTGGTTGAGGGAATCTTTGACTATTGAGGAAAATCAGGGATAAATCCCCCTCATCTCTGGAGTTGGTTAGATTTGAATTTGAGGTCAAGGATGGATCTTAGGGAAGATACACAAATGATGGAGAAGGATACTCAACATATCCCAAGAATATCTAAGGTGATTGGGTATCTCGAAGCTTATATAAGGAGGCCTTCTCATGGTGAAATAGATGGAAACATTGATAAGCATCAAACTTATGATCTCATAAGGAAGATAATCAGTGAAGCATAGTCATTCTGTTGTGGATCATTTGAGAAAAAGGTGTGGACAAAGAGAGCTTGGTGAAGCTGTTGCATCTACATCTATGGTTGTAAGCACTTTGCTTGTTTTCATTAATATATATATTTTCTTGCCCTGTTTCCTTCAAATTTGTGCATGTTTCATGAATTTGTTCTTTTTTATAGATCTATTTCAGACCTAATCATAATAGGAATAGGAAGTATGTTTTGTTGTTATTGTTCCTTCGATTGCAAGACTTTTTGAAGAACTTGGAGATCAAGATCAGCCTGGATCGAGCAAGGACAAACATTATTAAAGGTATTTGTATCCCTCTCTTCTTATTCCTTGACCAGTTTAGCCTCATTAGAAGGAATTTCAGTGACTAACGTTAGCACCTTTTTGTCTTGGTCTTAGGGGTCTAGTATCCAAGAGGAAATCCACTTGTCTACAGGGGGATTTTCCTGTAATAGAAATTGGCAACTCTAGTGGGCAAGGAATCCTATTTGTATTTCCTTGGTTTTTCCCTTCCCTTTTCCCACCTTTCAGAACACTTTTACTATTTATTCATCCTCCATTAGCCTTCTCCTACCTTCACTCGTAATTTCACCAATTGTCATGCATTCTGAGTGAATGTTTGCATGGTTTTTGGATCTTTTTCTGAGTTTCTGGGAGGACCAACGCCCCCCTGTAGGCCATACCAAAGAGATATCACTCCCCTATAGTGATTTAGGGAGCACTTCCACACTTTGTACCCTTGAGACAGGGAGCGATGGTCTCCTTTTTGGAGGATTTTTGCCTTTTTATGCTCATATTTTCTTAGCTGGTTTTGTGGAAGTATTTACTCAGATTGTGTGATTGGTTTGTGAAGTTATTTAGGTTGATATTTGGTACTTATAACCCCTTATTTTCTTTATTGGATCTTGAAATGTTTTCCAAAATGTGAAATTTCCCTTTCTAGTTGCTTGTTTTGTCGGGACAATTTGAGTGATTTCTCTTTCTCTATGTCTTTTCTTGGATTCTTTTCTACATCTTCTTATACTCAATGAATGTTTTTCAATTGTTGAATCATTGATTGAGTTCTTGTTAGGACAAGTTTCTACTTTTTTTCTTTCAGTTTTCATTGCTTTGAGTGCATGGTTTGTTGGAAAACCTTTGTTGCTTCATGTATTTTGCATCTACACTTGACTCTTTATTTTGATTGAAATTTTTGGAGCATTGAAGGATTTTAATATTCTTTATTTATACATTAGAATCAAACAAAGACGATACTTGCATTCTTTCTTTTGGTAGTGAAACTATCTTTCATTCGAGGTAGCGAAATTGCATGTTTTTTGGCATTTTGGGACATTTTGCATCTGGAATGATAAATGTTTTCTCCTTCTCGTAATATAGCTTTCATCAAAGTGAAATGTTTTCATTCTCATTTATTTGCATTGTTTAGAGTCAATCAAAACACCATTTAGTCCACACTAATTTCCTCTTGAGTAAACAACAACCTTAAAATCAAGCGCTAAACTAAACTTTATCAGAAATTTTTACATTTTCTATTAGCAAACCTACAGTAGCTTAAGGTGTAGGGATTTGGAATAGGCTGAAAGGATAAATTTCAAAAGTTGTCAAACAAACTTAGAATCTTTTAATAGGGAGACAAAATCCAATTCTCGTATCAACTCACTGGGATCCCCCTCTCACACAGGGGTTACGCACGAGGTCGCATTCAAGAGAGTTACAGATATTAGCCCTCTGTGGTTCAACCATTTGTAGTAGTCAGATCATATATTGGGAGTTCTTCTTGAGGATCAATTGTCTTCATTTGGTCTTGGTGCTTTGTGAATTCCAAATCCGTTCGGGGTCCTTTGGAGTTCTACCAGTCCACTTGTCCTCAATTCTCTTGAAGTATTTCGGACTTGTTATCCTACCCATACGTTTGGACTAGATTGTCGACTGTAACTGCCCAGGGGCTGACTACGAGTTGGTGACCTTAGTAGTCATAATATTCAGGGTCTTACACAAGGGAAGTCTCACTGCACCTCAAATAGAAGTTGGTCAAACTCACTCGGGTTCCTTGGAGGGTAAATCCACATTTACTATGTGGAAGCTTGCACCAAGGGATAAGTCCATTAAGTAGGTCATCGACGTAACTGATCCACCCACTCTTTCCCCACCCCTTCCTATATTGATCTTGTGACATTGGATTTCATCACAAACTAGTGGTTTCATTGTGGGAAGTTTTCTTTGATTGTTTTCTTCTTAGATTCACAGTGTGTGTTGTTTGTTTTACTTAGTGGAACTTAGGTGGAGTCAGTGTTAATGGAATCAACTACTGGGAGTACCAATGGAGAAACCCCTTGTCCTAGGTAACCTTACACCTTTCCTTCTTTTGGAAACATTGGTCCTCCGTACATTGCCACACTAAGTCTTTCGGGACTCACCATCGGATTACCGGTTTGGTTGTTCCCCACTCCGCTGATCTCAAATATTCCTAGTGCTTCAACTACACCTAATGTTTTAGATGTATGTGCACCACCCACACATCAACCTCATGTCAAATTTTCACCTTCTTCACCCATTAAATCTCCTTCCCTTTCTCCTTCTTACCCTAGTGAAAGCTCTAAATAAAGTAGTCAGGTTGGTAGGAAGAAGAAGAAATGGAAAGAGAAGAAGAAGAAGAACCCAAAAAGGACCAATCCTCCAACCATATCAGATGTTGGATCCAAGCAATAAACTACTATTAATCTTACTGGAAGTGTTGATGAGGTCAACAACATTAAAATGAAGAATATGAAACCCAAATTCCCTTGCAGTATTTGTATGGGTGACCACTTTCTAAGGGATTTCCATAGTCTTCCCAAGGTCTTAGAAATGTGGTCCTCCACATCATCGGCCTTTGATAGACATGTTGGTGACACCCCATCAACTAGTGACGTTAACGTTGGTAAGAAGAAGACAACTATCAAATTTCCTTATATGTTATGTGAAGGTGATCATTATTCTCACCTTTGTCCTCGTATGGCCGAGGCTTCTTCTCTTTTGGAAAATATTCAACTCCCAACTGGTTATCATAAGATTTCCCCCAACCCATAATTAGTTGATGGAATGGTCAATCCAGTTCCATCCCTAGTCGGTCTGATTGATCAAGTGGTCAATCTAGTTTCATCCTTGGTTATACCACTAACCAAAGTAGTTGATCTAGTATCATCATTGATCAGCCCCACTTTTCATCTGAAAAGTGAAACCCAAGTAATTGATCCAGTCCCATCATTGGTCAGTCCCACCCTTCATCTGAAGAGTGCCAACGTGGTCAATCCCACTCCTCCTTTGATGAGTGCCAAAGTGGTTTCTTTGGTCCCTTCATCAGTTAGTCTGGTTGATCATGTCGTCAATTTGGTCACATCCTTAGTTGAACTAGTTGACAAAGTGGTTGATCTAATCCCATCTTCAGTCGATCCCTCTCTCCTGTCAAAGAGTGCAACCTAAGTGGTCGATCCATTTCCACCTGTCGACCCCATTCTCCCCTTGGGGAATGAAACCCAAGTGGTCGATTTGATGTCATTATCAATCGATCCTACTCTCCCTTTAGAGGGTAAACCTGATACTGCCCATGTTTTTATCATTGATATAGAATCTACCATGCTGGGGGGACTTCCTCCTTCTCCCGTGAAACCCCCTCCAAGTAGTGAGGACATCCTTTTTTATTGGGGTGTGCTAACTGGACCTCATATTCCCTCTCACATTCCTTTCAAGATTACAGTATAGGTTTGTTGTTGGGACGTTCCTCATGCGTTGATAGATGAAGCTTCATCCGTTAGTATTTTGTCCTTTATTTCTTGGAAAGCTTTGGGTTATCCTCAGCTTGTGCCGGTTACCTAGACTCTGTTTTCTTTTAACATAAGAACCAGTCACCCTTTAGGGATCCTTTCTCATTTTCTTATAACTTTGAGAGGGAAAACAGTCTTTATTGATGTTATGGTAGTCCAGGACCCCTTGGATTTTGATTTACTCCTTGGGTGATATTATGTCTCTGCCATGAAAGCTATTGTGTCCACTCTTTTTCATGTGATAAATTTCCCACATGATGAAATAATGGTGACTATTGATCAACTTTTATTCGTTGGCCCTGAATTGACCATCAACCCAATGACCTCCTTAAATGGTTCTTATATGCAGTCAATATCACCCATGTCACAGGTCAATTATGTGGTGTTGTCTCCCATAACTTAAACTTTCAATGAATTTGATCTGATAGTTGACATGGTGATCTCTTTGGTAGGGCTATTGGAGCCTGATCTCCTTACCCCTGACGTGACCCTCGACATGTGTTCCCTCCAAAGAATTGCTCTTCCATCCAGTGAAGATCTCTTAGAAGCCATGAATGAGTTTTGTCCCTTGATATGGTTTCCTTCCAGATAATTATCCTATTGAAACCATGATCAAGACGAGTCTATGAGCATAATTTTTTGTCCCTATAGCAAGCTCGTTAAAAAATGAAACAAAAATCTGGGGATTCAACCCAGAGCCTTGAGCATAGTTCTTTTCCTGTGTCACGCTTGTTGAAAAATGAAATAGTCACCTCTCTTGTCAGGTCAAGTCTTTTGCTAGATCTTGTAGATGTCAAGTCGATTCTTTCATTAGGTCTCGTATTTGAACCTCCATTTCATTCACCTGAATCCTTTTAGAGAGTCACCAATTTTTGTTATAGGAAAATCCCCCAT
>JZKD02S2104768.1:277465-298057 GCA_000966675.3 Picea glauca
TACAAGATGATTCAAAATGGAAATGTCTCCTTGGTATATATAGGAGACTAGGAGGTATAATTACAACTAATGGCCTAAAGCCGACATAAATAAAATAAAATTACTAATATAATATGCCCCAATTAAGGATTAATGAGTCAATATTAGGGATTAACAGATTTGAGTAGGTTCTGTTTCAACTTTGATCTGAGGTGGTGAAATTTCTCTTTGGGTGGTGGTCACCTGCTCCAGTTGTGGAGGTCTATTGCCCTTAATGGTTTGAGAAGGTTCTGGTTCAACTTCAATCTGAGGTGGTCAAATTTCTCTTTGGGTGGTGGTCACCTGCTCCAGTTGTGGAGGTCTATTGGCCTCAATAAAATTCTCCCAAGTCAACTGAGTTTGACTCAATGCTTTATCCACTATTAGTTTTACTAATCTGTTGTGGCTAATGGAAGTAAAAGGATCATTGGACTTTTGTGTTCTCAAGGAAACTTCATGTAGTATGGTATGCAGGAAGAAAGGTAAATTAAGTACTAACCATTGCTTCAGGTCTGCCAACAATTTGATATGGCGAGGTCAAATTACATCGTATCATCCATCACAAGTGATATACCGCTGAACTATCCCCGCCAATTCCCTCCACGGTTCATTGAGGGTGCCGAGATTAAGTCCCTTTCCTTTTTTATCCAATTCTTACCCCTGTTCTATGAAAGATTCCATGGCTTCCCTCAGCTTCGTGTATTTCCCTGTCCATTGAATTCCTATGTTAGGGAGGCCTGTGAATTATGCTACAGTTTTTGGGGTAACTGAGATTTGTAGGCCTTGGACCATAGAGATTTCTCCTTGCAGGTTTTGAAAGAATTCGAGCATGACGTTTGTGTCATAACTTTGCAAGTGGCTGAAGTACTCGGTCCACCCTAGGCGATGTAGGATTTCTCTTTCCTGTTCTGTAATCTGGAGTAATGTCAGCTCTCTGCACACACTTCTTCTTCTTTCTTGTTAAAAATGTGAGAAAGAAAGAAAGACTATTGTTCTTGTTTACAAATTCGGTTAGACCAACTTTGGAGAAGCAGATGCCAGAAATGGAAAATATCAGTAACAATGAATCTATAAAGACGTGGGTTTTGTATTTATTGCAATCATTACAGCTAGTCAGGAAGTATGCCAAGCATCCCCCCCATTAATGTAGAGGTTGTCCTCGACCGTCAGTGTAGGCGGAAGCAATGAGTGAAATTATTTTGGGTGAGAGGTAATGATTGCATTGTCGTTGTCAGTAGGGCTAACCATATATAATTTTCAAAAATATACATGCCACCAAAAATCATTTAAATGATAGTTGTTTGACGTGTGGAATTTGTAAAGTTATTACACCTATGTGAAAAAAATGATTTATGGAGAAATCAATCAAAAATAAATCAAATCTGTTCATTTTTTTAATAGTCCACATAGCATAATATTGTTACTTTTCCCCGTCATTGAGTATAACTGATATGATAGCCTCATTATTTGAGTAAAGGAGATCTAGAGACACGCAAAAACTTGGTATTTTGAGATAATATTCCATACCACAAGCAGAGCCGCTACTGCCCACAGGCATCCATAGCCTTGGTAGGGTTTCATTTTAACCCTTAGATGAGCCTTTATCCTTAATACACATGTGAATAATATTTTTCCAAAAAGACCATTATCCTGGTTTGGTAGTCGGATGATGATAATGCCACTTACTAGATTATAACTTAAGTGAACAAGCCAGCTTGTGATGAGACCTCTTGTCCTTTGACAAAAGAATATGTCAAAGGCCATTTCCCTGGTGTGGTAGCCATAGTGGGAATGTCACTTAGGTTAGTATCCTATGATCGTGGTAGGTTGGCTTATGATGAGACCCCCCGTTCTTGATGAAAAAAAGGTTTTTTTGTTGTGTATCTTTATTTATATCTATCTTTTCTTAATAAATATTTGAATTATCTTTTCCCAAGAAGACCATTATTCTAGTTTGGTGGCCAGATGATGATAATGCCACTCACTAGATTATAACTTAAGTGAACAAGCCAGCTCGTGATAATACCTCTTGTTCTTTGACAAAATAAAATTTCAAAGGCCATCGCCATGGTGTGGTATCCATAATGGGAATGTCACTTAGGTTAGTATCCTATGATCGTGGTAGGTTGGCTCGCGATGAGACCCCCCATTCTTTATGGGGAAATTTTATTATATATGTATATTTATTTATTTATTTATTTATTTTTTAAGGGAGGCTCAACTACTCCTTAAGAGTAAGGGATGGTATACAGAACTGTAAAGATACCAAGTAAAAGTGTGCTAAAGATTCCTTATAATATAGAGGCAAAATATCATTCAGGTATATTTTTATATATAAGGGAAAGAAACAACTTATGGTGGTGATTGATTATAAACAAGGTTTAAGATATTTCGGAGAGATTATTCCATGATTTGTTTTTTTTGTTAAGGTGTGAGGGACCATCCACAAAATAATGACAGATCATTGTAATGACGATTAGAAATAGTGCTGGTGAAAATTAATTGATGAAAGCCACGCTTCCAGAGGAATGGATAGAATTTTAATTGTAAATAAGGGAACTGCAATCGCATGAAAAGGAACATGAGTTGTTCTGTTCGGAAAAGAAACAACAGGTGCGTGAAAAGGGAACAACAATTGTTTCATTCAAAAAAAGGAACAACAGGTGTGCGAAAAGGGAACATCAGTTGTTCCGTTCAAAAAAAGGAACATCAGTTGCGTGAGAAGGAACATCATTTGCACGAGAAAGAACAACAGATGTTCCGTTCAAAAAAAGGAACCACAGGTGCGTGAGAAGGAACAACAGTTGTTCGAAAAGGAACAATAGTTGTTCCATTTCAAAAAGGAAACAATAGGTGCATGAGAAAGGGAACAACAATTGTTCCATTCAAAAAGGAACAACAGGCACGTGAGAAAGGGAAGAACATCGTCATGAACATGTAAAATAAAAAGTCCTTATGATAAAACAAAATGGGAGTATGGAATAGGAGAAGGTGCTAATTGTAGTTATCTGTCCTGATTCTTGTTTCCTAGATGATTTTTTTATAAAACAAAAAAACTAACCACTCAGTTGGAAAACTATGTACAATATGTACAATATAAATAGGATACATCATTTATGGAGTTGGGGTGGCTGGATTACCTTCCCAACCAGCCAAAATCTTCACCGTAGGGTCTTTACTTACTTCTTGATAGAAAGAATCTTTTGAAGGTGGTTGGTGGTAAAGTTGCAACTGGTGTCCATTGACCAGAAAGGGTGATCCAGACCCATCGATGGTGCTCAAAGTAATCATGCCATTGTCATGGACTTCATTAATTTCATATGGCCCTAGCCATCATGTTTGTAATTTCCCAGGAATGTCCTGAAATATGGAATCATAGAGGAGCACCCAGTCGCCTTTCTTGAATGATTTCTTCTTGATATGCTTGTCATTCTAGGTTGCTCTCTGTCATTGGATAATAGTTGTGTGCTCCACAACAGACAAGCGTGCTTCACCCAATTCCTTGATTTGTTGAAGGCATCATTTATGTGCTTCTATAAGATTTAGTCCAATTTCCTGGGCCATTCTTAGTGTCTTGATCTCGAATTCTATTTGGAAGATGGGTTCTTTACCATAGACTAGATTGTAAGGAGAGTAGCCAGTGGTGTTACGTCAGGTTCTACAATAAGCCCATAAGGCATTTAGGAGCTCAATAGCCCAATTCTGTCGGTTTGTTGAGACAGTCTTCGTCAAAATTGCCTCTAGGACCTTATTGGTTCTTTCTACTTGCTCGTTTGCCTGTGGGTGCTATGGAGAAGTAAATCTATGCTTAATGTGATAGTTTTCCAGGGTGGTGGTGATTCTATGGCCTGTAAATTGTGACCCTCCATCAATAATTATTTCTTTGGGTAGTCCATACCGTACAAACAATTTGAAAAGGAATTTGATGACTACTTCTTATGTTGCATTTGGAAAATCTTTAGCCTCTACCCATTTGGTCATGTAGTCCGTTGCAACGAGAATATAGGCCTTTTGATTTGAATTTGGATTAAAGGGGCCAACGAAGTCTAGTTCCCATATTTGAAATGGTTCTACAACTAGTTGTTTTTTCAAGGGCATTTCATCAGCCTGACCTAGTTTCCCCATCCGCCGACAGTTGTCGCATGTCTGGAAATATTTCTTGGCATCTCTGAATATTGAGGGCCAATAATAGCCCATCTGTAAGATTTTGTGTCTAGTCCTGTGGTCTGCAAAATACCCTCCATAGGGCTCGTCATGTCCTACTTTCAGTATGTCATAGATTCTGTCCTCTCGTACGCATCGCCAGATCTGGAGATTAGCTCCTGTGTGGAAAAGAAATCCACTGATCCAAGTGAATCGTGCGCTATGATGGATGATCAATCGTCTTTCCCTGGATGATAAATGCGTCGGTAATCTTCTCGCTGCTAGATAGTTTGCTACATTAGCGTACCAAGGTGGTTTTGTGTCGATAGCAAACAGATGCTCATCCAAGAATTGATCCTCAGTTGTTAATGAGTCATCTATTTTTGGGAATCGGGACAGGAAGTCTGCGACAAGATTTTCTCTTCCATGTTGATCTTTGATGGTGATATCAAATTCCTGCAATAATAACAATAATTGAGTGACCCATCTATTAGTAATTGGTTTATTAGCTAGATATCTAATGGAAGAATGATCAGTATACAGGATAACTGGATAGCCTGTTATATAATGATGAAATTTATTGATGGAATGTATAACAGCTAAGAACTCTTTCTCAGTTATTGTATGATTAAGTTCAGCTGGAGTTATATTCTTGCTAATGAAATAAATGGCATAGGGTTTCTTTTCTTCTTTCTATCCCAGAATAGAGCCTATGGCAATGTCTTAGGTGTCGGTGGAAATTTTGAAATGGTATTTTCCAATTACGTCCCCTCAACACTGGCACTATTGAGATCAATTTCTTGATTCCTACAAAAGACACATCACATTTGTTAGACCATTGAAATTCTACATTACTTGTCAAAGCATGTAAAGGCACAACAATTTTTGAAAAATTTGGCATAAATCTGCGATAATATCCTGAAGCACCAAGGAAACTACACACCTCAGTTTGTGTGTGTGGAGTAGGTAGATTAAGAATTACCTCAAGTTTTGTTGGGTCTACTCTAATTGCATCTATAGAAATGTAATTCCCTAACACCACACCTTTTTTCATCATCATGTGACATTTTTCGTGGCTTAAACATAACCTGGTAGTGATGCATTGTTCCAATACCTTCTCTAGATTATTCAAGGCTTGCTCGAAGTTGTCGTCGTACAAGGTGAAATCATTCATATAGACTTCGAGCCCTTTGCTATTCAAATCATTGAATATGCTCAGAATGGCCCTTTGGAATGTAGTTGGAGCATTACAGAGTCCTAAGGGAAATACTTTGTAGGAAAAGGTACCCCAGGGACATGCGAATGTCATTTTATCCTGATATTCTAGGGTAATTTGGATCTGATTGTAGCCATTGAAACCATCTAGGAAAGAGAAGAATTTCTTCCCTGCCAAGGTATCCAAGACTTGATCGATGAAAGGTAATGGAAAATGATCTTTTTGAGTAGCTTTGTTTAGTTCCCTGTAATCAACGCAGATTCCCCACTTCCCATTTTTCTTTGGGACGATGACTAATGGGGAAACCCATCGACTATCAAAGATAGGGTATATAAAATCTATGTCCAACAACTTTTGTAGATCTTCTTTAACAATATCTCTGAGGTGGGGGTTCAGTATTATTTGCGAATATCAGATAGGTCAGACATCTTTCTCAATATAAATGTGGCGTGTGCAGAGTTGTGGATCAATACCTTTCATATCAGAGTACTCCTAGGCAAATGATTGTTGGTATTTAGAGAGAGTTTGGATTAGATTCTGTTGTTGTTTCTCTTCTAGATTGGCATTAATGTTTAGAGACTTCTCTGGTGCAATCTCAATAGATTTGTTATTATGAACAATGATAGTCAGGATTTGTTGTTCCATTAAGTTTTCCAGTGGGTCTCCCTGTGCTTCGCAGTCTAGAATAGCTTGAAGAATCTGGCATGTTGGGTTACTTACAGTGGTTGGGTTGTTAATAAACCCATTGATTACATAATCCTCTAGCTGATTCTTGTGCTTGAGAGATTCTTCCATCGTGAGTGGGGCACACAGATCCTTCTCTGGATATCGTGGTGGTGGCAATTGTGGGTATATGATCATTGGACTAGGTTTGGCTGGAGGATATAAGATGATATTCCTTGTAACCCCTCCTCTAGCAATTTTCATTGTACCTGATCAACAACCTATGTACGCATCAACTGTCATGAGCCATGGTCTTCCCAATATCAATGGATGCCCTTCAAGTCCACTTTTTGGGTTGATGATGAGAAAATCTACGGGATATTCCCAAGAATCAATTGAAATGGCTATATCATGTAGTGTGTCGAGTGGTTTGACCACTGATTTATCGGCCAATTGCAACATAATTGGGGTTGGGTCAAAAGAGTAAAGACCTAGGGCATTGCAAGATTCCATAGTTAGAATGTTGATGGCCGCCCCCAAATCAACTAGGTATTTGGAAAGGAACAACCCTGAATCTGAACTGTTACTATGGGGTTCCCCGGATCTTCATATTTAACTGGTGTTTCTCTACCCTTCCCACTACATGAACTGTTGATGATGAATTTTTTATTTTTCTGATGGGCTTCCTCCCACATAGCTCCTTGATTGTCTTTGCGTAGATCGGTATGTTTTGCAGGGCTTGCAGAAGTGGAATTTTGATGTATAAATTCTTGATTTCCCCTACAATGTCGAAGTCAGGATATACAGTGGGTTTCTCTATCATAAATCTTTCGGGGAACGGAGGGGAGGAAATTGCATCCTTATTAGAGTCTTGAGATTCGACTTTGTTCCTCCCTTGCCTGATTTCTTTTGTTATTACCACAGTCAAGGGTGTTATTGCTGGTTGTTTTTCATTCCACTGTTCTTGGGGGACGTCATTTTGTTCAGGAGAGATGATGCACCCCGATCTTAACTGAAGTTCATTTCACTCTACTAAATTGATTTCCCCTTCTCCACTTTCCATCATCTGGACAAGCTAAGCTGGTTTGTTATTGGGATTCGGGTGGGGTTGGGCAAGTAATTGAGGGTGCAATTATGATTGGGACAATGGGAGTGGAGTTTGTAATGGAGGTTGGGTTTGAGAGGTCATCCCCAGAGGTTGGTTATTCCTCCCCATGGGGCGCTGCCAATTCTGGTTCCAATTTGGGTTTTGGCAGTCAAGTTAGGCCATTGTGGAGGGTAGGTATTATTCGAATTTTGTTAGGATGAGGTGGGGTATTGTGAATTTGGCCATTGGAACTTGTAGTTGGTTTATTTCTCCAGTCAGGGTTTGTGGCAGACTAGTTTGGCTAGGTAGGAATTGTAGGTGGGTATTGTTGGGGCTACCAGTTCTGATTAGTAAATGGCTAACCTTGCCATGTGCTGCCAAAATTCTGTTGTTGATTATATTGTCCAAGATTTTGCTGTTGATTTTACTATCCAGGAAAGAGAGAGGAAGGGTCCTGAAATGTATTTTGAGTCCAGGATTGCCACTAATGGTGCTTAACCATCAAATATAATAGTTTTGTTTCCTCTTGTTCTTTTTTAAATACAAATTTCAATCCAGGAAGTGATGGGAATTCCTCTATGTTGTGATTCATGGTGGAAATAGTGCAAACCCAAACTATATCCAAGGGGCATTCCCTTGGACCATGTTTCTTTCTACACCTGTGGCAAAATATAGCCAAGGTATGCTTTGCCTCTGCCTTTTGGCTTGCAATACATCCAATTGTGTAGTTAGAGTGCTCAGAATATCTATTTTAAAGTTTTCTAGGAGATTACCGACTTCAGCTCGCGTAACACCCCCACTGGAGATACTGTTATTTCTTGTGAGGGACATCCACATTCCTGACCTTGTCCGTGTACTTCCTCGTGAGCACTTGATACACAATAAAAAAATATCTTCACAAGTTTCCTGATAAATGTCACCTTTCCCCATTAAATTTAATGTTTCTACCCATTCATCTCTCATGCCTTTGATCAGAGTTGCTTTGAGTACTTCACCTAGTAATGTACCATAGGGTGATATTTGCAAATTATACTCAAATATTTCGACATATTCTTCTAATGATTCATTTTATTTCGCAGTCATTTGAAAGATTTCATCTTTTAGGTCTCTAGTTATGCAATAATCCTGATACTTTAACAAGAAGGTTTGTTTCATCTGGTCCCATGAATTGATGGTTCCACCTCCCAATCCAATGAACCAGCGTAGGGCTTCTCCTTTCAAGGTAGAGGGGAATAGTTTTAATTTTTGTGGTTCAGAGGTGTAGTCATACCCTCTACATAGGACATCAAATTCAAATAGGAATGCATCTGGGTCTTCTGAAATCAGTCCATCGAAGGTTGGCATATTTTGTAAGGGGATTTCTTTCATGGGGTCATTGGCAATTGGATCAACTATTGGATACTTGAGCATGGAGGTATGGGGTTGTTGTTGATTTTTTTGTGCCATTTGATTGAAAATGTGCCAAAATTTTTTAGGAGGTTCTTGATTCGGGTATTCTATTTGAAATTGTTGATTATTTGGTCTTCCAAGGAGTTTGACTACACTCCCTTTATCTAGGGTTTCGGATATGCCTTCTTCTTTCGTAGGAGACTCAGGATCAGGTGGTGGTGGTGGTGGGTATGCCTTGGCAACCCCAATACTTTCTCCTATTCCCTCCTCGAGATTATTAGAGCTTCACTCTTCTATGGGTTGAGTAGTGGGAGATTTGTATTCTGAAAGCTTTGCTCAGTCCCTTTAGTTTTTCTATGAATCTCAGCATGGGCCGTAGTTGGTAAAACTATTTCCTGAGGGATTCGGGTGGGTCCTTTCCTAGGTCCAACCGAATCTTGAGATTCACCCTTTTGGATGATTTCGTCTATGAAAGTGCTTCTTCCAGGGATCACCAAACCCTGGGTTTTGGTTTTTCAAGATCCTTTCTTCTAGTCATACACACTTCACACAACAACAAAATAAATTTCAATAAAAGAAAGCACCTACAAATCCTCTTAAGTGTCAACTCGAGGTAAGCGTTGGCATAAGCATTTTACTTATTACCTTCGTAGGTTCTTATGTTCCATATTCAATACCTGGTCCTCCAGAGACACAACCTATGCTACCTTTGACATTCTCCCCGGCAACAGTGCCAAAATGTTGTTGTCTAAAGATGTCCTAAAAACAACCTTAGTTTAACATTAATTTATCAACCTGGAGGTTCGTCTTTTATCTCAAGAATATTAGCAAAGTCTATGCAGGTAGCCTAAAATCGTGTATATAAACCAAATCTGAGCTCATCAACAATCAAGTTCCTCAAACATTCACCAAATATTCTAAGAACTAAATTGAATTGAAATCTGATTACTAAGATGCTGTGAAATGGAAGGGAACTAATTAATCTATTGAATTCACTTAACTAGAAAGTAGTAATTGAATCTAACTAAGGACTTGCAAAATTAACTATCAATTATGAATTCTGATTACTGGAAAGGAAATGCCAAATTACTCTATCTATGGAAAGAAACAACAATTATAATCTAATCAGAAGGGATAGATAATGTAACTTTGTCGAAAGGAACAACTATTGTAGCTTTAACCAAAAGGAACAACTATTGTAACTTGAAAGGAACAAAAATCATAAATCTAAGGAAAAGGAACAACCCAAATGAAAATGTGAGGAACTGTCAAGCAATAACTTCAGAAATGGAAATCATAACGACAATCATTAATAACTAATGCAAATGTCTATCTTCTATACACAAATAATCATAAAATCATTAACACACTCATGCATTTATCCTTGGCCATTGTAAAAGAGATCTAAATCACAACATGGAGATCAAACTTCGAACTGATACAATTACAAAATGAGATAGTATCTCCTTCAGACTGGGCCCTCGGTGTTTAGAACTACTGCTACGAGAAACGTGGAGCACAAAAATCATAAAAAACACTCAAAAATTTCGTTGATTCCGTGGCTGGTAAAACATTTGCAAAAACTTCTTGCGTAGAACAATTATGAATCTAATTACTTGAATGAGTTTTTTCCTCTATTTTCCTGGATCTATTACCCACTTATATATTAAAATAGTTTGGGTAAATAAAGCTATCCTGAGGATCGAAAGATCCTCTGGATCGCTCTACTATTATAAAATTACAATAAAGAAAATGCATTATCTTCAAACTGCTTTGCACCTAAAAAGTCTTCGACCTCCAATAGCTTGCGCATAGCCAAAATATCTTTGGTTATCTTTGACAGTTATTTGTCCAATTCTGCAACAAAATCAAACCATTCCAATCATAATTTTGAATCTATTTAATAAAACTTTAATAACAACCCTAGGAGACATATTAATCATATTATTTCCTATCTATCCCTAACTATCTAAAGAATCAATCAAAATCATATCATGAATTGTGAGAAAAAGGAAGATATTTATACCTTTTTCATAACCCAATAGCGCTGCCCAAAATTTCCTTAAAAAAATACCAACACTCCCCCATAAGGGTGCACAGAGTGTTGGAATGCTCCCCAAAAGAAGGGTAGGGAGCACTAACACTCCCTAATAGTGGGTAGGGGAGCGTTGGCCTTCAAAATTGATTTCTAAGTGGTTTTATTCATGGAAAATTATTTGTACTCTTCATCAAATGATTTCTCTTCCTTAAACCAGTCTTTGAATGTGTCTTGAGTGTCCTTGTGATGTCATTAGAGACATGACATAGGCGAGATGGAATTATGATTTTTGCGACACTTATGGCCAAAATGTGACACTTGCGACACTATTGAAGTGAGTAATTTTGATGTGTAACAGATTCCCCCCCAAAGTGCGAAGTTAGAAGACAGAAACGGATGACTGAAGTAATTTGTAGAATTTTTCGAGCAAGGGTATGGACACGGAGAACCTAGTAGAAGCTCAACACAACCATCAAACAAATATTATGACATAGTATGACATGAAGCTGAACATGGTAGAAGGCAGGCATACCTATGCTTGAGTGATAAATACTTTGAAGGTACAACCGCCATAAAATACACTGTGGATCCATAATTATATTGACAAAAAGGTATAGCCACTAAAGATACAATGTGGATCTATATTCCTATGAAATGAACTGATCGTAGCCACAAAGAATACACAGTGGATCTATGAGACGACAAGACATAGCCATGGACCAATACAAAGTGGATCTATGTGACAGTATATGTGTCAATATTCAAAAGAACCTCTGTCGCAACCTGGGAAAAGTACATATAAGAGTGATGAATCAACCTAGGGTCTTCTTACTGATCTCGATGTAGTATGAATCTAACCATGTGAATAGATGTTCTGATGTTGAACATGGCAGAAACCAGTTGATTACTAGTCAATTAGGTAAACCGTTAAAAAGCACAAGGGAAATAACCATTGATGTCAATGATTCCCAAGGTACTCTAGTACATTCCAACGAATGTGAATGGATGATATGAAGTCAAACATCTATGGAATCATCCGATTAGAGGTCAATGATGTAAACCCATTGTTGGACACAAGGAGGCCTTCCATTGAGGCATGCAGGTCCCAAGGTACTAACTAGTTTCTAAGTCTGGTTCCCATATAATGTGCTAAAGTCGAAAGGAATAGACTTGTCAAAGGAGGGCTTTGATGTATCTGCCATTAATGACATGAAACTAACACAGAGATGTAAATTGGTAGATCAAATGAACATGGACTGGCACAGGTATTGAAACAAGAAATTTGTGATGGTTGAATCTCGAGGCAGATACTTCCCTTGAGCACTGAGGCAGAACAGCAGAAACATGACATGGACCAAAACATGATGATGCAATGGATACTGTGACTTTCGTCGGGTGACCCAAAGGAGTAATAAAACTCAGAGGATTGGTTCAGTGCAGAGGTTTCGTAGATTTAAGATGCATGCAAAGACAAAGTTTCGTGTTCAAGGGTGACCATAAGAGTTACTAGTAATGTTCTCAAAAACTGCTTGGCTTGATTCCTTCAAATCCCCCCCCCATCCAGATAGAAAAGTACCTCTTTTTGATTTAACAATCTCGAGGAGGATAAAACATGATCTATATAAATCACCTTTGGTAAGTCCCTCTTCCTTTTTTTAACGAATTGGAAGAAGTAAGGGTTGGGTCCCGTATGGGCCCTTCAATGTATGATTGTTTAACGAGTCCAGAGAAGGTAAACTCGATGATTTTTCATATTTAGAGAGTTTAAAAAGAAATTAAAGACGAATCCAGTTTTGTCCTTTTTTGTAATTTTAGTCTTGTGAGGCCAAAAAAGAGATAAACTACCGCTCTAAAGATGCCCTTTCAAACCTTTTGATGAATGTGAAAGGAAGAAAGATCACTCGGAAATATTTTCATGTTTAGAGAGTCTGAAAAGAGCTTAAAGAAGACTCCACGAGATTCCTTTTTTGTATATCCATGCAAGCCCAAAAAAGAGATAAAAGGTTTCTTGGTTACATTCTCATGTTTTTACGAGTGTGAGAAATAACAAAGTCTAAGATTTGTACTCTTCCCCCAGCTTGAAATCTAGTGGCATAAATCCAAAATGATAATCAAAAGTTGGAGACATGGCCCCCCCCAAGCTTCAATTCATTTACTAACTTTGAGGTTGTCACCAATTTCTGTACTAGATGGAAAAAAAGGATTCATGTCTGTGGACAAGTGGATTTCTTCTTGGATAATAGACCCCTATAAGCAAGACAAAAAGGTGCTAATGTGGACACTGAAATTCCTTTTCATGAAGCTAAACTATTCAAAGAAGAAGAAGAAATAAAGGTAAATACCTTTACCGACGTTTGTCCTTGCTTGATCCAGGCTGATCTTGATCTCCAAGTTCTTCAGAAGGTCCTGCAATACAATGAGAAAAAACAACGAAACATACTTCCTACTCTACCATGATTAGCTTCATAATATATCTATCAAAAGAAAAAAGTTCATGAAACATACACAAACTTAAAGGAAACAGTCCAAGCACATATTTATATTAATGAAAACAAAGCAAAGTTCTTACAACTATAGATGTAGATGCAACAACTTTACCAAGCTCTCTTTGTCCATACTCGTGCTCAAACGTTCCATCATCAAAATCACTGTAACTTTCACTGATAAATATCCCTTATGAGATCATAAGTTTGATGCCTCTAAACTTGCATGTGATTTTCACCATGAGAAGGCCTCCTTATATAAGCTTGGAGAGGCCCAACCACCTCAGAGATTATTGGGATAGGTTGAGCATATTTCTCCATCAGTTTTGGATCCTCCCTAAGATCCAACCTTGACCTCATATTTGAATCCAACTAACTCCAGAGATGAGGGGGATTTTTCCCTGATTTTCTTCAATAGTCAAAGATTCCATCAAACAGCCCAACACTCCCTCAGAAGGGGACACAAAATGTTTTAATTCTCCCCCAAAGAAGGGTAGGGAGTGCTGGCACTCCCTGATAGTAGGTAGGGGAGTGCTACCCAAAATTTCCTTAAAAAATCACAGTTCTCCACAAGAAGGGTGCATAGAGTACTGGATCGCTCCCCCAAAGAAGGCTAGGGAGAGCTGGAACTCCTTGATAGTGGTCCAAGGAGCGTTGGCCTTCAAAATTTACTTTTAAGTGGTTTTCTTCGTGGAAAATTTTTTGTACTCTTCATCAAATGATTTCTCTTCCTTAAACTAGTATTTGAAGATATCTTAAGTGCCCCTGTGATTTCGTTAGAGACACAACATAGGCGAGATGGAAGTATGATGTTTGCGACACTTGAGACACTTATGACCAAAATGTGACACTTGCAAAACTTGTAATGACGACACTTGCGACACTATTGAAGTGATTAATTTTGATGTGTAATAGATTTCCCCTCAAAGTACAAAGTTAGAAGACAAAAACTGATGACTGAAGTACTTTTTAGACTTTTTTGAGAAAGGGTATGAACGCGGAGAACCTAGTAGAAGCTACACACAACCATCAAAAAAATATTATGACATGTTTCAAACCCAAGGCAGGAATACCTATGCTTGAGTGATAAAGACTTTCAAGGTATGGCCACCATAAAATACATTGCGGATCCATAATTATATTGACAAAAAGGTATCTCCACTGAACATATAATGTGGATCTATACTCCTATGACATAAGCTGATCTTAGCCATGAAGAATACATAATGGATATATAAGACGACAAGACATAGCCACAGACAAATACAAAGTGGATCTATGTGACAGTTTATGTGTTAATATTCAAAAGAACCTCCGTCACAACCTAGGAAAAGTACATATAAGAGTGATGACTCAACCCAGGGTATTCTTACCGATCTTGATGTAGTACAAATCTAACCATGCAAATAAATGTCCTGATGTCGAACATGGCAGAAACCACTTGATTACCAATCAATGAGGTAAACCATTAACAAGCGCGAGGAAAATCACCATTGATATCAATGATTCCCAAGGTACTCTAGTACATTCCAATGAATTTGAATGGATGATATGAAGTCGAACATTCATGGAATCATCTGATCAGAGGTCAATGATGTACACCCACTTTCAAATGTGAGGAGGCCTGTCATTGAGGCATGCAGGTCCCAAGGTACTAATTGGTTTCTAAGTCTAGTTCTTGGATAATGTACTAAATTTGACAGCAACAGACTCGTCAAAGGAGGGCCTTGATGTATCCCCCATCAATGACACGAAACTGACATAGAGATGTCAATTGGTAGATCAAATGAACATGGACTGACATAGGTATTGAAACATGAAATTTGTGATGGTTGACTCTCGAGGAAGATACTTCCCTTGAACATTGAGGCACAATAGTAGAAACATGACATGGAACAAAACATGATAATGAAATGGATATTGTGACTTTCGTCGGGTGACCCAAAGGAGTAAGAAAACGCAAGGGATTGGTTCAGTGCATAGGTTCAACAGATTTAAAATGCATGCAAAGACAAAGTGCCAGGTTCAAGGGCGACCGTAAGAGTTACTAGTAACGTTCTCAAAACCGTCTTGGTTTGTTTCCTTCAAATTCATGTATGTTTCATGAATTTGTTCTTTTTGATAGATCTATTTTGAAGCTAATCATGGAAGGGATAGAAGGTATGTTTTGTTGTTGTGGTTCCTTCAATTGTAGGAATTTCTGAAGAATTTGGAGATCAAAATCAGCCTGAATCAATCAAGGACAAATTTTATTAAAGGTATTTATATTCCTTTCTTCTTATTCCTCAACTAGTTTAGCTTCATTAGAATGAATTTCAGTGTTCAACATTTGCACCTTTCTATTTTGGTTATAGGGGTCTAGTCTCCAAGAGGGAATCCACTTGTTCGTAGGGTGATTCTCCCGTAACACCATGGACTAGATCTTTTTTATCCAAAATTTTTATCTAATGAGTTAGGGGTCGAATTTATGAAGAATAGAGTAGAACAATTCAATTTATGTAGGAAAAACCAACAATCAAAGAAAACTTTGGAGTCCATTTATGGGATCTATGCTCCACCTTTTTCAGTTTCGTCGGTTGTGTTGGATTATTCAGGCTGAGAAAAACACAACAACATGAGTTTGTAACCCAATTAATGTACTTTTGAAGCATTGAATATTAATGAAAGAGGCCTCCCCATTGAATACCAAAGGCCTGGAGACGTAGGCAATTTGTGTCGAACTTCGTTATCGAGATTTTGGCGCTATGGTTTGTTGTTCCTTATGTAGATTTTTTGTTCTATATGTTTTCTAATGGATGTAACATTATTCATTTAAGAATCTTTTTCTTCATCTCTTTAAATTCTAAATGGTAAATCAAGTCATGCAAAATACTTAACCAAATTCCTTAAAAGATCATTTCGGATCATCAACCAAGTGTCATATCACTCATGATATGCCTCAACCAACTACCATAAACCATGTGTCAATTTATCCAATATATGTACCAACAATGTATATCAACAAGTATACCTCAATCAATATGCACCATACATCCAATAATGTGCCTCAAGTCATTTGCCAAGGTCCTAAAATACATTCCTCAAGCATGTTCCTCAGTATCACCAAGATACAACCTCAAAACTCAATTATACACCATAACATGTAATTACAGTAGAAACCAAACCAACCAGTAATGCCTCTAATCAATGTACCATCACATTATCAAGATGCACCAAATAGCATGATATCATCACCATGTTGGCGTGGAATTTATTAGACCAGGGTCCTTCTCAGGTTACCAAAAAAGGCACTGAGTAGTCTAGAGTGCTGGAATTTTCATCTCCCTCAAAGACAAGAAGTCTCACCCAAAGAACAACCAAGACAAAAATATAGGGAAGGGAAAGGAGAATACTTAGGTGGGTTTCTAGAATCTTCAAGATTCACCATGATCTTGCACAAGATAGACTAAGAACATAAAATATCTAAACTTATTCATAACTAGAAATAAAGACAATCAAGTTGCGATAATATTTGTAAACAGAGACAACACATTGAACTCATCAAACATAAAAAATTATTGTAAGGAGACAATTCATAAGCATACACACAAAATGACACAATAATTTCAAAATTTTAGGTCCTTTCATTTATATTATCAGAAGAGCTTCTTGGATACAATCTTACAGATACAAATCAATACTTTGTTATAATATTCTAGCTTTTGAATCATGTCATAGAGCTCTATCTACCCTTTACCCCAAAATTGTATACAAATTATAATCAAAAAACATTTAGTCTGTCTGCACCCTCTATACCATCTACGACAAAACCCTACAACCAACTAACTACACCCAACCATACCCAACAATTTTACAATAATATGCATCTCATATATATAGGTTGAGTGGGATATTTTGGATTTAGGCTCTGCACGCTTTCTTGTTCTTGTTCTATTGTAACTTATTTTGCCTCACTGGTGTTTCACTCTCTCTTTTCACAACCGTTTTATATTTCTTTGCTTGCTCCACTATCCATCTATTTTGTATCTTGTGCAGCTCGTGTTTGACCAAAATTGGGACTGTAGTCCTCCTTATGTAACTTCAAACCAAAAATGAAGGGCCCAACAAACTCCGACCACAGTCCTTGAATCACCCTTGAGTCAAGTACTTGGATCTTTCATGGCTTCTAGGAGATCTTGTTTCTTTCCTTTTTCCTCCTTCTCTTATTTTCTTTCATCTTTTTCTTGCACTTTTTCCTTTTCTTCCTCTTCAAACGAAGGGCCCAAATTTGGGACCAACTCTAAGGCCCACTTCCTAAATTCTTGGAAACCCCCAATTTTATCCTGCCACTTCTTGGCAAGGAGTGAGGCTTCAGATACAAACTGGTCAGTCTCATATGTGATGCATCCTTTAGGCTTGGATGTGACCAAAGAGTTCCATTTAGAATCTATTGTAGCATCTACCTGATGCATCTGCATGTACATTGTCTGAATGACAGGTCGAAATTCACATAGCTCTTTCTTGGCTACTGATTCTGATTCAAACAAAGCATTCGACTCATTGTCTGCTTGATGGATCTGATTGAATTTCTTTTGTTTCTCTAGTGGAGCCATGGTGACTACAACTTCCTCATTGAGAAATTTTTATTCTTGTGCACACATCCTCCATATTTCTGTTGCACCTTTCAATAATTCCCATCCAGTCACTAACTTCATGGAATATGCTTGTGAATTTGATTGTGCACTTGTGTAGTGTTGCTCGAGCATTTTTACCTTCCAGTAGTACTTTCTCCATCTGCTCTTGCAGCTTCTAAGGTTTTTGTTCTACTTCCCGTTGGATCTCCCACAACTATACTTCCATATTATTTGCACGAATGGCTAGATGTGACCATGCTCCATGGAGTAGCTAGATCTAATGCTCAGGCTCTCTTGCAGCACTATATTCTGATATTTTTAGTGCTACCTTCCCTATTTCTGGCCAAGATTCAACAAGATTCTCCTAGACTCTTTCCAGTTTATGATCTTCTTGGACCTTAGCGTATTCCTCCTATGTTCTACATGCTTGGGAAAGAAGTGTTTATTCCCTTGTGAAATATGCATTCCTTTCAGCCTATTGGAGCCTATGTTGTAGTTGATCAGTTGAGGCTTTGATCATCCCGACCAATTGTTTTTTCGACCATTGTACGAGGCCAGCGAAAGAAGGGGTGGCTTCCCTAGGTACTCGGACCTGTAGTGGGAGTCCATTCTTCATTGAATTCTATGAACGTGTCTCCTCCTCCTCCTCTTTTGTAAATGGTCATGGTGGAAGCCTCAACCTCAACGTCAATGGTAGGAATGTTAGTACTTTTGTTCAGGCCAAGCATAACTACAACAACTCTAAGCATTGATGTGGGTTTTTGAGTACTAGCTCCATTTGTTCATGCACTAATGTTTTAGTTTGTCCTGAGGCTGTATCAAGTTCCTTATGAACCTCTAGTACCTCCACCTATTTGTGGACCTTAGCTTCCTAGGTTACACTTTTTCCAATAACACCCTCAACCTTGGTCATTGAGGAAGTGCGTTGAGGACTTAGGAATTGCAACTTCGGTATAGTTTTCATCCTCGTTGAAGATGGAGTGTCCCAAATTGGCACAAAGGGTATGGTTTGTTGGCTCTAGGGTTCAGGGTTTTCCCCAATGCGTTCTAGCCTTTGTTTGGGTATCTCTAAGGCATCCAACTGCATGGGTTCCAGGTCAATGGTTTGGGATGGAATCGCAACTTCCTAAGGTGGAGTCTGGGATTGTGATGGTGATGGAGGTTGTTTAGTGATGATGGTGGTGAATGGAGTGGTGTTAGGATCAGGATCGTCTTGGATATCTATAATGTGGGTTGCTCGCGTTGGGGGTTCATAACCTTACTTGGGGATATCCCCATCCTAGGTTTCTTATCCATTGGGTCTCTAATGAAGCCAACATAGAAAATTTCATTGACATCCTTACCTATCAACATGGATTGCTCCAAAAGTTGTGGGAACATGGGTAATGTTCTCTTCATGCACTCCAATGGCTGCATATCTTCCTTCTCATCTGAATCTTGTTGGTTGTGGAGCCTGATTATCTTCCAGATTTCGAGGTATTTTACTTTTAGCTGTGTTTATACCCCATGAAGTATTTACACCCCAGAAGTATGTACACTCTTCCACGTGGGGGAGTGCAGAGGGGGGGTACCCCCTCTGCGGGGTTCGGGGGAAAGTAGGCCCCCGAAGAAAAAAATTTCCTTGTAAAAGTATATTGTAATTTCATTGTAAATCTGGACCGTTCATTATAAGGTCGTAGATCTGACGATAGAGATTATGTTAGGGTTTTTTTCCCTAGAAGGCAACCCTCGTTTATGAGGGGAATGTATTGTGGCTATGTATGTTGGCGAGTATTGTATTCTGAGAGAGGAGACTGTGAGAGAAAGAAGAGGAAGCTACAATGGGTTTTGCTGTAGGTTGTATCCCTTCATTTTGCTGGATAATAATAAAGAAAGGACCCGACAATTTCTCTGGTGGACGTAGCCCACACTGGGTGAACCATGTAAATTTGTTTCTCTCTTGTATTGTGTATCTTTTGTGTTTTGTTTCTACATTTGTTTTATTTTATTGCTCCACGGTCCTATTTTTCTAACAACTGGTATCAGAGCATAAGGTAACTTGTAGGAAAAGAGGGTTCCTGGTTCAAGTGGGAGCAATGTTGGAAGATGGAAATTTTAGGGTCGAGAAATTTAACGGCCAAAACTACTAGTTATGGAAGATGTAGATGGAAGATTATTTATATTAGAAGGATCTATTCCTACCATTGAGCGGAGTAGAAAAGAAGCCGACGGCCATGAAGGACGAAGAATGGGATATTCTTGACAAAAAGGCTCTAGGAATGATACGGCTGAGCCTTGCAGCGTCGGTGGCTTTAAATATCTCGAAAGAAAAGACAATGAAGGGTTTGATGGATGCGTTGGCCAAATTGTATGAAAAACCATCGATGTCCAATAAGGTATTTCTAATGAAGAGATTACTTAATATGAAGATGTCAGAAGGTGGGTCTGTTGCAAATCATTTAAATGAATTTAATACGGTCACTAATCAACTAAGTTCTGTAAAAGTGGACTTTGATGATGAGGTTAGGGATCTTCTAATCTTGTGCTCAATGCAAAAAAGATGGAATGGCTTGGTCATGGTTGTAAGTAACTCTGTCTCTGGTTCAAATACTTTAAAATTTGATGATGTTGTTGGTGTTATCCTTAGTGAGGAAATGCGACAGAAAAGCACAGGCGAGACAACAGGTAATGCGTTGAACATGGAGAACAGGGGAAGACAAAAGGATAGAGGAAAGGGCTAAGGAAAACTTTGAAATTATAGGAAGGGCAGATCCAAATTCAGACTTGGAAAGATAGAGTGCTGGAATTGTGGGAAGAAAGGACATCTGAAGAAAGACTGCAGAGCTCTAAAGAAACAAAGAGATGGACAACAGGAAAGAAATCAGGAAGCAAATGTAATAGGTGATGTGTTACAAGATGCTTTGATTCTTTCTGTAGATAATATTTCTGAGTCTTGGGTAGTA
>JZKD02S2104768.1:306058-323499 GCA_000966675.3 Picea glauca
TTGGATTAAGGGTTCCTACTCAGAAAGGAAAGAACCAAAACATCCTACTCGTTGTTTACTTTTCCTATGTTAATCAGAAACTGGGTTAGAGATCCCTGCTTAGAAAGAAAGGAATTATATTTCCTTGTTCTCTGTAGACTTCAATCTCACAAGTGTGCTAAACAGAAGTAAGGCTCAAGGCTCCTGCTTAGACAGAAAGGAGCTAAGCGCTTTGTTTTCTGTTAGATAAGAGTTCATTGTTTTCTGCACTATTGCTTTCATAAAAGAGTGTTAGCACTGAGTCTCTGTTTGAGAGTAAGGGTCCTGTTCTCTGATTGCAAGATAGTTGTTCTTACCCATTGCAATGTTATTTTAAATGTAATCCAGGATTCTTAATTTGAATTGCAATAGGGAGATTACTTTCCTGTGATTCAATCCAGAGCTTCAGTTCAACAAGAATAGATAGAATGATTTTCTTTAATACAACACTAAGTTCTTTTGGAATTGAGCATATATAGTGCGCAACTATCTTTGAAACAAAAGACTTCCCTGGGTTGATAATTTATGTTTCACTTGGTTGTTTGAAATTAATTAAGCAATTATAGTGACCAACAGATAGGATGATCCATGGCTCCATCTCCTAGTTGTGCTAAGATGGCCCACACGACAATACCTAATGCATCTACATGCACATGAAATTCGTTTTCCTAGTTCAAAAATATCAGAATAGGAGCTATGTTGAGTTTTTCCTTCAGGATATCAAATGATTTATCGCACTCTGGAGTCCACTGGAACACTTCGGACTTCTTTAGTAGATTTTCTAGAGGTGTAGTAATGTTTGCATATCTTATGATAAACCTATGATAATACCATGTGTGCCCCAGTGTGGAGCACAAATGCTTAGCTCTCGTAGGTGAATCCATGTTCACAATAACCGAAAATTTGGCTGGGTCTACTAGTACTCCTTCTCGGCATACTATGTGGCCTAACAAATTTCCATGTGGAACATAGAAGATACACTTTCTTAGGTTCAACGATATTTTCAATTCTCTACATATGTAAAACATAAAACATAAAACATAGTAGCACTACATGTTCCTTGAGTAGAATGTATATTATCCAATCATCCATATACACTTCTATAAACTTGTGAATAAATTATCAGAAAGTTGTTATTACAATCTGAGAAAAAATTGCAGGGGTGTTCTTTAGGCGGTATGGAATCACATTGTATGCAAATGACCCCCATTATATTATGAATGTGGTCTTCTTGTTTTCTTATTCATCAATCCTTACTTGGTGATACCCCGAAAATCCATCCATAAATGAGTAAGATTCTCTCCTTGCAACCTGTTCTAGCACCTCATCAGTAAAAGGTGTTGGAAAAGGGTCATGCACACAGGAAGAATTAAGGCTTATGTAGTCTACATAGACCCTAATGTACTTTGTTCCTTTATTTCTCTGGATGACTATTGGGCTAACCCTTTCTTCTTCTTCCACTGCAAAAATCAGTCCAGCCTCCAACATCTTGTCTATTTCCCTCTTAACCTTTGCTTTCACTTCGGAGTTAAGGCAATATGGTCTCTTCCTTACAAGATTTGATCTTGGTTTCAGTTTAATTTTCATCTCTCCCATAGCTCCTTTAATCCATTTTAGCTCTAAAAATTTCTTTGGGAACAAGTCCTCATACTCTCACAACAGGCTATGTATTTCTTGGTTAGTTTTCTCATCTAGTAATCTCTTACCATATCTATCATAGGTTTCTCTATAGTTCCTATATTGAATTTACACAACTTCAGTGGATAATTATAAGAACTATCGGTCTGGTTGGGTACAAAGTTCTTGATTTCTCTACTTCCTTATGTTTCCTTAATGGCTAAGTTTCTCAATTCTTATAAATCATATGGGTTTTCCAAATCCTTCTTAATTTTATAACATTATATAGGTCTCTTGTCCAATTTTAGGTGAAGGTTAGACTGAAGTGCTTGGTTATGCTTTGCACATAACAATAGGTCTGATTTATGTTCACCAGTATTTGTAAAAAGGAATTACTTAATTCTTTGCAGGACTACCTTAAGCTCAGGGTACTTACTGGTGAACGAGAAGTCTTTGAAAAATTGATCTGCCAACATTTTCCAATCATTGGTCTGTCTTCTGGTTTCTTCATGCATGTACCAAGATTTCAGAATTGGACCTAGAGAATGGGGAAATACTTGAACCCACAAGAGAGATGGTATTTCAACAATTTTCCACTGTCTCACACATTGTTCAATATGTGCTTTAGGATTAGACTGTCCATTGAACAATTGCGCAACTTGGAAAACCATCCACATCTTTGATTCCAACTGCTCCTTATCTTGAAATCTATATTGGATAGCTTGCTTCACATCATCCTATTTCTCAACTAAGTCTTTGTGATTAGTCCACCATCTGTAATGGGTGTCCTCGAGGGATAAGTCCAACACTGAGATCCTTTGATCCTATGGTATATTTTCTTCCATTCTGATGAAAAAAATGTCAAGCTCTGATATACCATCATATATTGAGTGTTCTCTGACCTCAGTTCCAATCCATCTGGTTTCTCTGATAGTTGCGCATCTTGTTGAAAATATTTCATATGAACCTTGTTGCCAACTGTCAAATACCAGTTCTAAATCTTCGTCCACTGATTCTATGCTCCTCCAACTTACCGATCCATCAACAGTAGGATTTATGTATTGTTCTCTCATTCCTATTGTTATAGTGTACAACTGATCCAAGTCTTCTCCCTCCATATTGTTTCCTGTTGGCTCCCTGTATCGAGGGCCTACATACATATCCAAGGGTTGAACTACTTTTATTTTGTCTGCCTCAAATTTCATACTGTCTTTCTTTAGGTCAATCACTGCATAGTTTTCATAATCCAAATAAATACCAAGTATTGCAAGATAAGGGTCCTTATCCCCCATGATTTTGATCACCTCAAAATCATCTACAATCTTCACTCCCGCAACATCTATTTCCACATTCTCCATTCTTCCTATTGGAAAAATACAATACTGATTGGCCATTCTTAGTTGGATTGGGGAATATGTCAACTGGAGTTTTCCTAAAGCTTACCAAATATTTTTAGGAAGTATATTAACATCGGATCCTATATCTAACATAAAATCCTTAATATCAAACTCATCTAACTGGGTTGCTAAACTAAAATATATTTCATTCTATACTTTCCTTCTCTGCACTATTTGAGTATTCTTCTCAGGAATATTAGTCCTTATTCTCATTTCTATAGATTCTTTTGTTCCTAGGACTAGATACAGTTCATTGTGCAACTTTTCCATCAACTGGTCATTCCTAAGAATATCAAAAAATAACTAAAACCAAAGGTCAACTACATTTTGTGGTTTCTCAGGTTGTCTCATCTGGACTACATGGCTTTTGGGTGCATGGGGTGAAGCAAGGACTTGCACAATCTTAGGGTAAAAAATAGGTTGAGGGGGTTTCTCTTGCATCTCAGGGCCAAGGATATTCTGAAATACTTATATGGAATTTTTAAATAATAAATTCTCTTTCATAGGATCATACATGTCCTCCTTAGGTGCTTCTTTTTGGATCTGACGTAAATTATCAGCATCTCCACCAGTCTTTTCCCCTCCTCGAGTAACAATATTGAGGTTGGGAATTTGTCCCCTAATAACTCTTTTTATCTCTAAACTGATAAGATTAGTTCCTAGTTGACATACCTAATATTCCCATTTTGCAACTAGTTTTCTGTAGTCTTCAGTTGCATGCCCATTGGTTCTACACTGAGAGCACCATGGCCGCTTTGGGTGAGGACAATATCTGTCCATGTGGCCTTTCTCATAATGTTTGTAGAATATACTTGGTCCTCTTCCCCTGGTTGTTCCTCCTTTGAAGTACCCTCCAGTTCCACCTCCTCGACCTCTTCCCAGTCCCTGAGGGGTTTCATTCACCCTGAATGATGTTCGATCCAGTATGTCTGTAAGTGCATCCAATGCTCTACACTGATTTGTAGCATGTGTGATAGATGCACAAAAATCACAATGCAAATTATTTGGTACTATTGAATACTTCTGAATAATGAGGCATTGTCTTGGCCCATGCCCATGGATTCAGAAAATCTCACAATACTCAACTAATGTTGTTGCTTGATTACCTCAAAAAGCATGATATAGGGTTGGGGTATGGAATGGTAAATTTGTGGATAGTTTCACAACTCCTCCCTTAGGTCTTGGTGAGGGTCCCATTGGATTCTGAGGAGGTCCCATTCCCCTGATCCGTGGACATTCATTCACCATATTTCCTTTTTTTGTAGCATCTGCTACACCAGACTTGCGATCGTCCCAGTCTAGGTATCGCCAATTCTTGAATCTTCTCTGTAAGCACTGATATTTTCCTTTGTAGTTGCACCAAATTTTCATATACTAGGGGTCTGGTCACTCTCAATATCCTTGGATATCCTTACATGGATTTAATCTTCATTGATTGTTCCAAGGCATCTGTCAAAGTTGTTGTCTGTTGTTTCTTTGACGGAATCCATGTCAGAGGTAGAAATCCATGGATATACCATTCTCTTTGATGTTCTTCATGTATCAGATGTTCTAACTTCCCTATAGCATCTTTAAACTTCTGTCTATATTCCCAGGCTGATTCACCTTCCCTTTGTTGAATTTCACGCAACTCAGACAAAGCTTGTTGTTCTTACTTAGCTAGCTTAAAATTTGCTATGAAATTTGTCCATACTTGTTCAAGTGTAAATGCTTGACCTTTCACTCCTAGTACTCCTAGCTCAATGGCCTTCATGTACCATTTGAGAGCATGACCTTTCAAAGTAGTCTGGAAATCAACCAATTTATTTTCATCCGAAGCCCCTTTGGACCTCCATATTGCTTCGCATAAGAACCAATTTTTCTCAACATCTTCATCTCCCTTACCCTAAAATTATGGGTATTGAGAAATTGAACCTCCTGTGTTACCAGCCATTGCTAATCTTACTGCTCCTACCAAGATAAAACCTAATGATTCTGGTTGCGATCTACCAGGGGATCCCAAAATCCTCCCAGTATTCACGCTTCCCGGTTGTGGTTGATTGACTAACTGTAATGGAACATGAATAACATAAGAAGGTAGTATATAATTTACCACTTGTATAGAAGACACTAGGGGTATGGGTGATTCGGGGTTGGTGCGACTGGATTTGGGGTGGGTTTCTTTGATCTGGGGGGCCTTGTTATCATCCCCTATAGTGTTCTCTTCAGTCATATTCCTAATATTTCCTAGCATAGGGGATGAATCTTCTCTTTATTCTTCAAGATCCATGTCATCTTCCTTTTTCCGTGCTTCTATACCTTCTTCTCCTTGTCCACCCTCTTGGGGACTTATTTCTCTCTGCAATTATCTCTCATTTAATCTTTCACTAGCCAATCTTTCTTGTCCTCTCATCTTTCAAAACTCTTCCATATGTCCTTCCTTGACTTCTCCTAGTCTGACTTCTTTCTGCAACTTCTTGGACTATTTTACTGCTTTATTTATCTTACTGTACCACCACTTCTCAACTATGGAGTCTCTTTTGAAGGCTCCCTCATCTCTTGAGTCCATTTCTTGTTGGTCCCTCACTTGTTAAATAAACCTCTCCCCTCTCTCAGGACAAGAGTCCACCTCAACGTCACCCCACCCCAAGTGAAGGTGTTTATGTTTCCATCTCAGTCGGGGACATAGTCAACATCCCCTCTTCCATCAAGAAAACATTAATCCACAGGGGGATTTTGCTCAATAGTCTTCCCCTTGCATCTTTCTTGAAATCCTCTTTAGCCCATGAAAATGATTGGTGATTCTCAACTACAAAATCGATAATGTATCCATTTAATGTTTTATTGACCTAGAAATCGATCGCTCGTATTACCGAACGATCCATCCAATGAAGTTTTACGATATTTTATGTATCCCAAGAATAGGTCTTCTTGACTCGTTCTTGGAATTGTAGAGCTTCTTGGAGCCTATCTATCCCGTGGAAAAGTTCTTCCATGAACTTGACCCAAAATATCTAGTATTGGTCACTCGATCTTTATGAGTAAAGGAGAACTTCCCGTGTATCTTTCACAGGTTTCCCTCATAGCTCCGCTTCTTTCCATATGAAGGCATCACAATTTCTCTCCAACCAGTGGTGAATATCAGATATGTTAATCCGCAAAATAATTCTCCCTATAGGTTCACTTTTAACACAGGTCTCGACAATGAAACAATTTTGTTGGCATAGAATTGATCAGACCAGGGTCCTTCTCAGGTTACCAACAAAAGGCACTAACTAGTCTAGAGCACTGACATTTTCATCTCCCCTGAAGAGAATAAGTCTCAATCAAAGTGCAACCAAGACAGAAAGATAGGGAAGGGCAAGGAGAATACTTAGGTGGGTTTCCAAAATCTTCAAGATTCACTATGTTCTTAAGCAAGATAGAATAACCAGATAACAGATCTGAACGTATTCATAACGAGAAATAAATACAATCAAGTTGTAATAGAATTTGTAAATAGAGATAGCACATTGACCTCATCAAACATAAATAAGTACTGTAAGGAGAAAATTCATAAGCATACACACAAAATGACACAGTAGTTTCAAAATTTTAGGTCCTTACATATATATTATCAGCAGAGCTTCTCAGATACAATATTAGAGATACAAATCAGTACTTTGTTATAAGCTTGTCTCCAGACTCATGTCACAGAGTTCTATCTATCCTTTTCCCCAAAATTGTATACAAATTATAATCATAGAATCTTTAGTCTGTCTATGCCCTCTATACCATCTATGACAAAGACCTACAACCAACCAACTACACCCAAACATACCAAACCGTTTTACAATAATATTCATATCATATATATAGGCTGAGTGGGATTTTCTGGATTTAGGCTCTACATGCTTTCTTGTTCTTGTTTTGTTGTAACTTCTTTTTCCTCCCTGGTGTTGCACTATCTCTTTTTACAACCATTTTCTATTTCTGTGCTTGCTCCACTATCCAGCTCTTTTGTAGCTAGCGCAACTCATGTCTGACCAAAATTGGGACTGTAGTCCTCCTTGCACAACTTCAAACCAAAAATGAAGGGCCCAACACACCATCCATATACCATAACATATACTATCATCACCATGCATATACCATAACACAAAAACCATAAGCCTTAAACCTTACCTCTAATCCTGTACTTGTTATGTTACTCTACAAATTGACCTGTAGCTTCTTCAGACCTTCAACAACCTAGTACCAACATGCTATCTCAAATTTTTATGATATTTTCATATGTACGTGACTTTCCCTTCTACAACCCATGTATATATGATATTTTATCCACTATATCCCGCATACATATGCTCCCTTATAGGCCTACAACTTGCATATACCTCATAAACTAGGGTTTTTTTTAAACTCCAAGATTTTTGTCATCAACCCTTCTTTTCTACCTTATAAAATGAGGCTACAACTTTACCAAAAGATCACTAGATCAAAAGAAAGATAAGAAATGAATATGTGTGTGAGTGTAATTATGAATGACTCCTTGATGTGTATGTATACTTTTGCTAGCTAACCGCTTTTCTTAATTTAGGGCTTCTAGGGTTTTCTTGTTATAACAACTTCACCCCTTTGACCAAGACTTATAACAAACTAGAGTTTTATTTTCCACTCTTCAGGGCTTCCAACTTTACAAGGCCATATCTCCCTAACCATAAGGATCTATGTGGTGTATCACATATCACCGGAAATGGCAGGGCATGTACTATCCATCTATGATAGTCATACCTACAATTTAACTATCCTTCATGTCGTTATTCATCAATAAACCTTGAGTCCCATAAGAACACCTCTAGAGATACATGTAGACTATATAAAATGTAACCAACTAACTCATGATCTATATCGTTATACATATGATAACCATTTTTCCAATGATCTCTCACACATCTCTCGGTCTTCTATACTTCTCCAAGGGTTGACATCAATATCCAATATCACTCTCCAAGGGTTGACATCAATGAAAACCAATTGTCCAACAACCTCCCCCTTTGGAATTGATGGAAACACCAAAATTAATGGAGTCACTTAGACATGGAAACACTCATGCTTATGCTCCTCCTGTGACTGTCATTCCTCATCAATGTTTATCACTCTTCCCCTTTGACATCAATGGAATGGGGTATCTCACCTTAGGGTTTCTCCCCCTATATTCATCCCTCTATTCTTACTGTTCTTGTTTGCCAAAGGTTAACTCCCCCTGTCAATATGTCTTTGTTTGACAGTATACTCGTTGTGACCAATCATAGGAAAAACAATATCTCTCCCTACGAGTATGTATCCCCCTATCTGTATGCTAATGATCTTCCCTTTTTGATATCTTCCTATAATGAATTGACATTTCTGCCAAATGTTGTCTAGATCAATGTAGGGATACTTGTGAATTTTTTACTTATTTTTCAGTGCTATTCATTGTCCATTGGTGCTTCGTCATATAATTCACTAACATATATAAAAAGAAAATATAGCTTCTACAGACAATTTATCTTTCCCCATTCTGTTATTCCTTTCACTTCTTTCCTTTATGTGACCAACTGATCCCAACTGATTCCTATAATTGCAATTGTAAATACATTTCTATACATCTTCTCTGACCCATGCGTTTTGTACATGTTGAGAATCTCACAAATCCATCTCTTTCCATAAGTCACAAACTATCCATAACTATGCTACTCAACATTCCACAATACTGACCCATTGGTCAGCATACTATTCTAAATACTTCACATGAAAATCATTGTTAATCCCTAAATAGTGGAACATTACCCCTTAATTGGAGCATATTACATTAGTAATGTTATTTTATTTATGTCGTCTTGGTTGCATTAGTTGTAATTGTACCTCCTAGTCTCTTATATATACCAAGGATACCTTTTCATTTGGAATCATCTTGTATTTGGATATTTATGTGGTGTATAAGGATGTTTCCCCCATGAAGAGGCTTATTATCTTAAATTCTCTATTTTTCAAGGCGTTGAGTACTTATTCTAAGGTTTTTTTTATCCTATTTTGATATTTCGTTCTTAACATTTCATATCAGAGCTCAAGGTACTCGGGTTTCATTGTTGCATATGAGACACTTTCGAATTTAAGATATAACTTTGTTTCTACAATTCTTCAGAAGGAAACCCTTGTATTGTATTTATTAGATTGATCAAGGTATGTGGGGTTCAAATTTGATCTCCTGAGGCCTTATACTATTGGAGATATAGCCTGTGTAAGATAGGGTTCTGGAATGATCATTAATTTAGTCATCGTAGAATGTTCACTTTAAATATTTTTTTTAATGTTTCAGACCCTAAAACCAGGATTATATTCACAGAAATTATTAAGGTAGTGGTGATAAAACTTTCATCTTTTGGGTCACCCTACTTTTGTAGATACACCCTGTGTAATATAGGGTATCTGACTAGTCATATTAACTAGTCTCAGACATATGTTCTGGGTAAAACAATGATATCATCTTCAATAAGTATCCAAATTAAGTGACACTAGTTGCATTATATAGTGGAAAATCTGTAGTATTTCCAGTGCATGTTTCAGAATCAAATATCATATATTGTACTCTTGGCATGCTTTACAAGTATGCTCTCCTGGAAGGGACAAAAATCAGAAAGGTGTGGGGAACTTACCATAACTTCCACTTGGCACATTGAATTTTGATCATACCTTTGGCATTGCAGAGAAGACGTATCAGAGAACTACAAAATGAAATTTCCATACATAGAAGGGGTGAAATTTTGGAGATAGAACAAAATAAATATCATCTAGGAGAACCACCTCAAAATCAAGGTTTAAAATGGATACTTGGCCAAATAAGCCTCCAGACAGTCCTACTTAGACTCTTGATGAAGGTGAAGAAATGTGTAGGGACATAACCGAGAGGGGTTAGGATCGGATTCTAACAGATGATTTTATCAAAGAATAACTGATGAAGAAAGGGTCAAAATATGTGATTCATGAGACTTAAGAAAGTATAGGGTTCATTACATATGAAAAAGGACATGACCAAGAACTCATAATGGCCTTCATTTATATTAAATACAATCCTATGAATATCAACCTCCATCATACTAATATGGTGATACCCTAAATATCAACCTCCTTCATATGATTATATTGATATCATGAATGCAAATCAAGTTTGGTAAAGAATTTAGCACTCCTCAATTCATCGAAAAGGTCATCAATGATGAGAATGGAAAATTTATCCTTAATGGTACTTTCATTGAGAGATTGAAAATTAGGACGCATGCACCAAGTACCTTATTTTTTGAGTACCACAACCACTGGAGAGGAATAAAGTTTGGTACTAGGGTGGATAACACCTGCAACTAATAATTATTGAAAAATATTTTCAATCTCATTTTTTTGGGTGAAAGGGTCACAGTGAGGGTGAACATTGGAGGAAATACTACTTGGGGAAAGTGGGATGGAATGATCACGAGGACCAGATGAAGGAGGGAGTCCTCTATGGTTTTCGAAAACTAAGTAGTTTTTGGAGAGGATACGATGTATGTCTATATGGATGGTTGGGAATGAAGTCTCAATCGATTGAATGGTATGGAAGTCAACAATAATGACATAATGAACTTTTGTGAGGATTTTTTCCATTTAGTGTGAACTAACAATATTAGGGAAAATTGTTGTGAGGCCTTGTAACTTGTATCTATGCTCATCCTATTTGAATATCATGTATAATTCCTTGAAATCCATGTTTATTGTATCTATAGTGCATAACCATTCATCACCCAAGAAATTGTCACAACCCCCCATTTCAATGGAAAACACATGGTATTGCAACATATAATCACCAATTTACTAGCTTACATTTTCACAATGACCCCCACATTTCATGGATCCTCCATTAGGAATCAATATTTGAAATTTATTGATAGCATGGATAATGAATTTGTGATTATTGATAGAGCCAATTAATTTTAAAGTTTGGGAGATTGAAATTCTAGTGAGAGAATGCAAAGATATTAGGGGTTCTACCTTAGGTTCATAAGAGATTGGAATGGGATCCTTTGTTGAGGAAAATTATTTGAGAGGGAAACATCACCTTCATCTTCCGAAATTTCCACATATATGGCCATAAAAATATTTGGCTGCTTATATTTGTGCTCATGTAAAGGATGGTTTTTTATTTGAGTGGTGTCCACCTACTAGGCTTCCTTGGCTCTGTGAGTGGATTCAATCTGGGTCTTAGGGAGAGCCATTAATACATGAGCTCAAATGTCATCCTTGAGGAAACTAATAAAGAATTCATGAAAGAAGGTGACTCGCATGCCTTCAGTGTGGAAAGCCAATTGCTAAAAACCAATGATGTATTCTTAAACTATCCCATACTATTTAATATTGGTCAAACAACCTAAATGATGAGTGTCTATTTCAAAATGTTCATAAATCTCCACAACAAATTGGGTCTAAGGAATATAACCTCAGTGGGAATTTTTACACCATTTCCACCATTTCCATTGTTTAGTATCTATATAAAGGACACAGACACAAAGTTTTATTAAGTCATCAATGACTCCAAACAATGATAAATAATGTTCCATTTGAGTGAGCCGACCTGAGGGGTTAGAGCCATCAAATTTATTCACCTTGACTTTAGGAAGACGTTGATCACAAGAAAATGAGCTAGAATGAGGAATGTGATGATTTGACTCCACATTGGTGGAGAGGTTGTTTTGAGGAGTGAGGACCCTTGATTTGAGTAACAAAGGATTTAAGGGAGATCAGTTGGTCAGTGATGTGGTCAAGGTTGGAAATATTGGAATTAATGGTAACAATGTTGGAAGTAACTTGATCCAAATTTTCATTAGTTGTTGTGAATTCTTTCTGAAGGTTCTGAAAGGAGTCTTCAAGGGATGAAACATTGTTGCAAAAGTCTTGGTTATGGGTGTTGGATGTATGGGATGAATCAGGTTCTACCTTAGTTCTCCAACAAAACCCTAGAAACCATCGACCCTTCTGGAGACCAGAAGACAACAATGTGCACAAAGTTCAAAACATAATCTCACTCGAGATGCATTATGGGTGATTGCATGACCCAAATGTATGGAATTGTGGAAGGGATGATGCTCATAGGATGTTAGGCATACCTATTTATATTTCAACAACATAACATGTCTAATCTAGTGTGTGTTGCAACTTAAACTTAACAGATTCATTCATTTAACCATTCATTCATCATTAAAAACATTGAAATCATAAGGTACACATTCCACACATTGACATGGTATTTTACAGTGGATCACCTCCTTGGGATACATCCACAAATATTTGGCATTCTATTCTTCTTTATTCATCTTCAAAATAATGTGTTGTGTGCATTACATCATCAATTTAGTAATAGTGAGGTTGACCAGTGTCACACCAAGATCCATATCTTGTGACCCGACCCTTAGTTACAAATCCAAAATATACTCATCTCCAAAAATGAATCAGTAATTTTCTCCAAAACCCTCTACCAAAAATATCATATATATTTCTCGTTCATTGGCAAATATAGGTCTCCCATGCCTACCTCATACATCATATATTTATACTACCAAAAGTGGGTAAAAACCCATTACATTGATTACCAAAACCCTAACCCTAGTGCATTAGGTTTGTCCACTTTACAACCTCCTACACGTGGTTGGTATTTAATCCAACCGTTAATTGATTTGACACTTCTTTTCCTCGTCCAACTTTTCCTTGATTCCCAACATGATTTGTTTCTTTGGTCCATTTCTTAGGTATATTCCTTGTTTGCTGCGCTCTTCATTATTCCTCTAAATGTTCTCCCAAAATGGTATTCTCCAAAATGGCTTGTCCTGAGCCACACAGGGAGTGTTTCCCCCTTGCACTGACTTCTTCAGTGCTTGAAATCTACTCGTCGTCTCTTGTACATGTTCTTTCTCCTGCGCACTCTTTTTTGAGATAATTTATACCAATTGTTTTTTTATCTTATCCTTCAACACTTATATACTCTCCAAGTGTGGATTCTCCATGCTTCCCTTTGATGCTTCCAACTCTGTGATCATCATTTTTTTCCTTTCCTACAATGGCTCCAACTGAACCTGCCTTAGTTGTTTCTCCAACCGGATTGACTTCAACTCATCTTGCAGGGTCTTCATCTCCTGTACAATAATCTCTTATGCTACGCTCATTGCATTCTATTTTTTCTTGAAGTCTTGTACTACAATGTTTATTTTTTCCTCCTTTTTATCTAGTTCTTCAATATTTTCATCTTCTTCCAGTTCTTTCCATATTTGCACTATACTATTATACAGTTCTACCATATTGTTGATCTCTACTTCAAGCTTTTTTTTGTGATCGATTATTAATAGTTAATAACAAAATATATAATTCTTTACCTAATTTTCCTATCTCGAGGTATCAAGTAGGGGAAGGGGCAATGAAAAGAATTAAGTACTTCGTTCACCCCCCTATTTGCTACGTCAAAAGTTAGAGTCAGGGGCCGCCAAGTGGATGTGTTCCACATACTATTGTTCCCTTTGATCTTTGATATATGATGGAGTGTTAGGGATCAACTTCTCTGCAAGGTATGTGATTTCCTATCTATACCCTTGCACAGTATGCGCTATTTTTTGGATCTTATCTTATGTACTTAAGTCCTCTCTTAGTTCATTATTTGGTATAGTTTGAAATACTTCCTCAATCCTTTGTTCTAATTTATCCGCATGTTAGTTTTCTTCCTCCCTCTCGAATTGCACTTCTTTGAGGGCTATCTCCAATATCTCCTTTTTCTCCTTGGTTCTCTCTAAGTTCATCATATCTATCCTAGCCATTGATTAAACTTCATCCGTGAAACTTATCTGCAACTTGTATAATTACTTCGCTGGAATATTGGACAAAACAAAGTCTAAGTGCTCGATATCCTTCAAGGGTTTCTTCATTGTGTCCTTCTCTACTTGTAGCATTCCTTGGTTTATTTGGAAAGTGTCACTCCCCGTTATTGTTGTCTACACTATCTCCTTTTCCTCATGTATTTTCTCCTATTGTGTTGTGTATTTTTGTTGTGCTACATTGATATGTAAGCTTTCTAAAACTTCCTTAACATCCATCAACGTTTTCATCAATTCTTGTCTTTGTGACTCCATGACGTATAATTATTCCTCTCCTCAATATTGCACTTTGTATGTTGCCAATTCTTCATCATCCTTAGTTATTGTGAGTTTTGTGCCTTCATCTTCTTGCGTTGTTCTCCTCTCTACATCATTGAATTTCTTTTTGTTTTTGTCCATGTCCACGTGGGGTTATTTTTCTCTACTATGTTTCCACTTCCTACCTCCTGGATAATGATGTTATTTTTTTTATTCTCTTTCCCATCTATTCCTTCCTCGTGCTCAATTCCTAGTAACAAGGCCCTAGGTATTATATCCTTCTTTCTCTGCTTCTTTACTATCGTCACACTTTATGTTGGTTGGGTACATTATGATTATTTTCTCGTATTTTCTATTGGACTATTTGATTTCTGTGATGTGCCAACTTCTACTTGTTCTTTACCATTTTTTACTTTCTTGTTATCTACTAGTACCTTCCACTGATCTGGCCATTCCCATATCCCCCATTTTACTTCTTCTACTGTGAAATATTACTGCATGTTCAAATATTTCTTTTTAGGATCTCTCCTTTCTTTTGTCCACATGTTCTGCATAGATTCTTTGAAGTTTTTTATCCCTTCACTCTCCTTCACTAATTCAAGTGAGGTCCTCCATGTCTCTACTATATTTTCATGTATCTCATCGAGATACATGCCAAAAATGCTATTATTGGCTTTCCTTTGCTTCAGATCTATTTTGTGCCACAAGGTTATATACCTTGTTGTGAAACACCCTCTCATGTCATAGAAAGTTGAATACTTTGGTTCTTCCCATGCCATTAAGGATATCAAAATCATAAACCAAGAATAATGGAACTTCATCCCAGAATCATGTGCATCTCTGAAATCTTCCAAACATTGGTTGAGTAAATACAATGCCCAACTAGGTACTTTCCCCTTCGCGCACTATGCAGCTACTGCCGCCACTCTAGATGGTGCCTCCTCCTTGCGACATTTTCCTAGTAACTTGCAATCCATCAAATTTTTCACGAATCGTGTTTCTCTGTCATTTATGTTCTTCATAATTATGTCTTTTCCTCCCCTGTCAGTGTCAAATTGGGATTTTACTTCCTCTACAATCGTCTTCTCCTTCGTTTTATCATATAAATACTTCTTTGGCTTCACCCCATCTATTGGAAGCCCTGTGATCTTTTCAATTAGTTCTACATTAATTCAGACAACCTTGTTGATCCACAAAAATCCTCCATGTACTCTCGCTAGTAAGTTTTTGACGCAGGCATTGACATCTTTCCCCCTGCCAAAGTGATGGATTTCTAGAAAATTCATGATACCTGAATTTTTCAACCCTGTAATCCATTATTTAGGTTATAATATTGGGATTCATAGTAATCTTATCCCCCTTTTTTCCATATAAATTTCCTGAGAAAAATCTAGAAACTTAGCCACCTATGTGACAGTGTGATCTATGTACCTTAGTTTGGGAACAAACCCTAACATATATTCTACATCTATTAGTCACTATGGAATTTGGGGATTTGAAAGTGAAATATGATTCTATGTACATACTATTGTTACTACTGGCATGGTTTTCCTTTTGGATGGACCTATTTTCTCCATTTCTTCCTCTATGTCGTGATCTTCATCCATGTCCTATTTTCTTGAAATATCTTCGACTTATGGAGGTTGTTTCGTGCTTAGTTTCTGTGCTATCTTGGGTTCATATAATACTCTTTCCTCATCATATTCTTCATTATGTTCTCCTTCTCTGTGTGCCACTCTTGGTTGTGTTATGTTAGGCTTTCCTTCTACATTAGGGTTTCGGCCTTCTTCCGCCTAGTTTACCTTTGTTGCTTCTTCCTCTTGGTTCTACTCCTCAAAAAGTGTCATAATAATTGAATCACTCTCTATAGATGATATATCATCCATTTAGACCACCCTAGTTTCCTCCTTCGTTCATTTTTAGGCACTTCTGGTCCTTCTTGCGAAATGGCGGGCTACTCCGATCTTCAACGATGTCATTATTCTAGCTCAGGAAAAATTCATTGTAAATCTGGGTTGGATTATTCACAACTTCTCACACAGTTGCACCTTGTTCACTCATTCAATCTCATTTTATTAAAATCACAATTCGTTTCATTTTAGTGATTTTCCCCTTTTATAAACCATGTCATAAATATGTCTTACTTTAGATATTATTTTCGGGATTAAATGCGTAGTGTAAGTCATTAATATATGAACCATATTCATGAGTATTAGTTGCAACTGACCAATAATTCTCATGATTTGAATAGTCCACTTAGCACTCATTGCATCGGGTGATGCTCACAAGGGTGAATAAATGGGATTGAAACCAACGAAATGAATTGCATAGCAACAATCATCACTTCTGGGGCTTGCACCCAGTAACCAGGACTTCCTAGGTGGTCACCCATCCCAAGACACCTCTGGCTCAAGCGCGCTTAACTATGGAGTTTTTCCCACAATCAAGCCCACTTAGCTTGCTACCTCATTTGCAAAACCTTAGCAAGTATTGTGCCTTATGAACTACCCAGTTAGAGCTCCCTTAACTCTTATTATTTAAGCATATAGGAGCTTTCGCATTGCAATATATTAGATATTATTTTCGGGATTAAATGCATAGTGTAAGTCATTAATATATGACTGATATTCATGAGTATTAGTCGCAACTGACCAATAATTCTCATGATTTGAATAGTCCACTTAGAACACATTGCATCGGGTGATGCTCACAGGGGTGAAGAAATGGGATTGAAATCAATGAAATGAATCACATAGCATCAATCATCACTTCTGGGGCTTGCACCCAGTAACCAAGACTTCCCAAATGGTCACCCATCCCAAGATGCCTCTGGCTCAAGTGCACTTAACTGTGGATTTTTTCCCACAATCAAGCCCACTTAGACTGCTACCCCATTTGCAAAACTTTAGCAAGTATTGTGCCTTATGAACTACCTGGTTAAAGCTCCCTTAACTCTTATTATTTAAGCATATAGGGGATTCCGCAGTGCAAGATATTAGATATTATTTTTGGGATTAATTGCGTAGTGTAAGTCATTAATATATGACCCATATTCATGAGTATTAGTTGCAACTGACCAATAATTCTCATGATTTGAATAGTCCTCTTAGCACTCATTGCATTGGGTGATGCTCACAGGGGTGAAGAAATGGCATTGAAACCAACGAAATGAATCGCATAGCATCAATCATCACTTCCGGGGCTTGCACCCGGTAACCAGGACTTCCCAGGTGGTCACCCATCCCAAGACGCCTCTGGCTCAAGCGCG
>JZKD02S2104768.1:323549-340426 GCA_000966675.3 Picea glauca
GAAATGGCCAAATGAATGCGAGACCCTGTGCTTGTAGTCCAACGGTGTTGGATACTTGGAAATCTGATTGAAGGGCTAATGTTTCTCTTCATGATTAATTGTTCAGTTATGATTCAGATAGCAGAACCGAATCATGGTTCTTGGACAGTTGGTGTTTCAGTTGTTGAAGCGTTTTTCTAGGGATTTGAGGGGTAACCGAAGGGGTTGTAGAAGATAAAAATAAGCACACAGTGACTGTGTGGAATTGGTGTGTATGGAATTAATGGTACAACAGTATCTCTAAGGTAAAATTCATTTATGTAAATGAATATAAAACTGAAATAAAATCATACAGGGACAGTGAGAAGATATAGCAGAGATCAAGGGGAGAATAATCAATTTTGATATGATTACATAAACAGAGAGGACTTGAATGATGAATCCTTTGTTAGAGAAGATAAAGAGTTGGTTTGCAGGTTCTTAGTGACAGAGAAGGATTCCAAGGTGGTAGGGAGCAGTAAGGGGAGACTGTAAAAGTCTCCTATACAAGTTGGTGCTTGTACATCTAGGAGTTGTAGCTTCCATTCAGTAGGTGCTGAAGAAACAGGGGTAGTAACCTCATTTGGGTTGTAGCTCAAATAAAATAAGAATGTAAAGAGGAGTTGGAGCTTGCCTTTCATTCATAATAAGAAGAGGTTTTTCCCTTTTGGGTTTCCTCATGAAAAATCACTGTGTCACTATTTCATTTATGTGATTGTATATTTATTGGTTAAATGTATTACTGCAAGTTAAATGTTAAAGGCATGAATTATTGATTAATAAGTAATCTTCTTATAAAATGAAACAAATTTTATATAATTGATTCACCTCCCCCCCTCTTAGTTGACTTATCATGTTCAACAGTTCCATTTGTAGAGAATATATGTTCCATTTGGAGATTATCGATTGTTGTTCCATTTGGAGATTATCGATTGTTGTTCCATTTCTATTTGTTGTCAATTATTGCTTGTGGATTCCTTTCATTTAAATTCACATTTGTTGTTCCTTTCGTTTAATTCACATTTGTTGTTCCTTCTTAAATATTCAGTATATCATTCTTATTTTCCAATAGATTAATTAATCATTGAGAGATTGATTCATTAAGTGTTTATATATATTAAATCACTATTTCTTAGATAAATGAATGAATTCAGTAACTGGTTGATGTTTTGATTTATGGTGTGTTTTTGCTCAGAATATATTTTTGTTGATTGAGTTATTAGTTTCAGAGTTTTTGGATAATGTGTGAAGAACTTGATTATCACAGTAATTTAGATAGACTCAGATTTGTTGTAACTAAATTATCTACATGATTTAAACCTCTATGACTATGTGCATAGACTTTGCTGACAATCTTGAAAGAAAGGACGAATCCTCTGTTGATAAAATTAATGTCAAACTAAGGTTGTTTTTAGGACATCTTTAGAGCCAAACATTTTGGCACCATTGTTGGGGATAGTGTCAAAGATTGTATAGATTGTGTCTCTGAAAGGATGAGGTATTGAAAATGGAAGGTAAGAACCTACGGAGGAAACAAGTAAAATTATTGTGCTAATGCCTACCTTCAATTGATGCATAGAGGTTACATAGGTGCATAGAATTTGTGTCAGTTTGTATGACTAAGAAGAAAGAACCCCCCCCAAAAAAAACCCTTACCAAAAACTACAAACTCCCAAGGCCCGGTGCCCCCTAGAAGGAGCACTTTTATAGATGAAATCATCCAAAAAGTTGAATCTCAAGCCTCGGTTGCACCTCGAAAAGTTCCTACCTGAGTCCCTCAAGAAGAAAATTCCCCAACTACAACTCAGGTTGAGGTTCATTGCGGAACTGAACAGAGCTTTCAATATATACACACTGCACTTTTCAGTCCTGTAGGCGAGGGAAATTATTGTAATTTGAGAGAAGGAGAAGGGGAGACTAGTGGAATTGTTGAGGTAAACCCACCACCACCTAAACCGGATCTCTTGTGATTCTGGCAGGTGAAGTAACACTTGAAATCCTAGACATAGGAAGTGCGGCCAAATTTCATAAGGGACGAAGTAATCAACCACCCTGATTAGAACACACATACCAAGAAATCCATGAAGTTTATTGGCACATTTTCAACCAAATGGCACTACAAAATTAGCTGCGAACCCAGACTTCCACTTTGGAATATCCTATAGTTTATCTAGTTGCTAATGTCGCAATGAAATCCATTCTAGTATAGAATCTTCCAACCTTCAATGGGATGATCTTAGAGGACCCTGATGTGTTCCTATTGTAATTTGATGTCTTGTGTAGAGTCTATGATTATACCTCTGAACCCCAGAAACTAAAACCATTTCCTTCCACTGTGAAAGGAGAAACTTTAAAATGGTTTATGGGACTAGGAGGAGGAACTTTAAACTCATGGGATGAAATGAAATAATCCTTCCTTACAAAATATCAAGACTATTGTAGAACTAGGGATTTGAAGGATGAAATATTTTAAATTATTGCAAAATAAAATGAAACACTATAATAATATGTTGAAATATTTCAATATAACTGCAGAGATCACCTTATGGTACACTGCCATGTGAGTTACTTAAATCCACTCTAATAAATGGTATGAAGGATTAATGGGTAGAGACTTTAAATTTGATTGGAAAAGGTGATATTTATCAAGAAACATATGACAAAATTGTCCAATTGTGTATCAGGTGTTCGCACAGTAGTACACAAACCAGATTGAGAATATGAACCCCCATCACCAGAAGTAAAAACATCACTAGTAGGAGCGTCACCTGAGAAAAAATTGGTAATCTTTTAGAAAATTTTTAAAAATGACATTTTGGGTGCTCTGACTACACAATTGGATGTTCTGCAGGACAAACAGAAACAACTGAAAGAAGAATAGTCATTGGCTATATTTTTTCCATGGTGCAGAAGGAAACATGGTTCAAAGGATTGTCCCTTAGACATGGTTCAGAGCTGTGCTATATGTGCCAAAGACCATGTGACAGAACAATGTCCATCACTCCTAGGACTAAAAGTTGTATTTAAAGAAGCAAAAGAGGAAACAAAACTAGTATATATGATGTCTCAGCATCGCCAATGGTAGGCTCACCCCCCAAGTACACTACAATACCCTTATTCTTTCTTTCCTGAATAGTTTAATCAACAACATAATCCTAGAAACACATGGCGGGGCCAACCATTTTCTAACCCCACCTGGAAGTCCCAACAATATCCTACTGCACCCTGGCCAAATCAACTAGTTGATAATCCTACTTGTCCTAACTTGCAATACTCTACCCCATTTTGGTAAAATTTGAATAATAACCCATATCCTTCACAGTGGACTAACACAACTGCCCAAGCCCCCAATTGGACTCAAAATTGGCAGCGCCCCATGGGACTAACCAATCAACCTATGGGAATGATCCCTCAAGATCAACCCACTTTAAAAGATCCACTTCAACTACCCATGAATCCCCAACATCAAATGCACCCCGAACTACCATCTCAACCCAACCTAAATCCTAACAACAAACTGGTCCAACTCATGCAAATTGTTGAAAATTTAGAAGGTGGAACAAACTCTGTCGGGTGCAACGAATTTTGGTTGAGATTAGGAAGTGTAATTTCTCCTAAGGAAAGAAATGTTCATCAAGAACAAGAGAATGAGAATGATAGAAAACCAACAATAAAACCATCAACTGTGGTCATAACAAAAGAAACAAAATAGGAGGAAAACACAGTCGAGCAACAAAGTTGTGATAAAGATGTAATTTCTCCTCCCAAGTTTCCCAAAAGGATAATGATAGGAAAACTAGTTGTATAACCCAACTTTGATATCATCAGGGAACTAAAAAATTTATATGTTAAAATCACACTCCTACAGGCTTTACAATACATCCCAATTTATGTGAAAACAATTAAATAATTATGTGGGAAGAAGCCCAGAAGGAAAAATAAGAATCCATCAATTGTTCACATGGTAGGAACTTTGTCCAGTATTATTCTAGACAAACAGGATCCAATTAAATATGGAGACCCGGGAAATCATGTGGTAACAGTTCATATACAGGGTTCTTTTTTTCCAAATACACTGGTGGATTTGGGGGCAACCATCAATATTGTGACCACCGAGACCTGTAATGTCCCGGGTATCACCTGCTTCAAATCAACTTCAACTATGTTAGAACCGGTTGATCGATCGGTGGTTAAACCAGTAGGCACATTACAAGACATAGAAATCTCGATTGACTCTTGGAAATACCTAGCTTATTTCCTATTTATCAATCCAAGAAGTAGACTAGATGGACAAACTTTAATATTGGGATGACCCTGGCTAGAAACAACAGATGCATACATAGGATGTCGCACAGGCAACATGAAAATTGACATAGGAAGTTCTATAAAGAACCTTATTTTTTATCCTCCAGCTAAACCAAGTCCGCCTATCATACATCAACAATTGCAACCACCTAGATATCTAGAATAAAACCTACGATCTCCTATCACACTAGAAGAATCTCTTGGGCTCAAAAACCAACTGGAAGATGATGTGATCAAAAACTTCATTAATATCCCACAGGGATATCCTTTGGAAGAATTGATGGAGAAATAGATTCCCACTATTGTTGTCCACAACAACATTATAGTTGAAATCACATCAGGAATATTTTTGAATATTAACGCCAATTTGAATGAACAACAACATCAAAAATTGATTAAGATCCTCTCTAAATACCAACAAGATTTTTCTTGGAAGTATCCCGACATTAAGTGCATTGATCCCCAACTATTTACACATCATATCTATATCGAAAAATACGCCCGACCCATCCAACATCCCCAACGAAGATTAAACCCTCATCTCAAGGACGTTGTTAAAGAAGAATTACAAAAACTATTGGATGTAGATTTCGTATATCCTATTTCAAGCAACTGGTGGGCCTCTCCACTAGTAATCATTCCTAAAAATAATGGTAAGTGGCGAATCTATGTAGACTACAGAGAAGTAAATAAAGTTACCCAGAAGGACCATTTTCCTCTACCCTTTATTGATCAGGTCCTTGATACTTTAGCAAGAAAAAATTGTTCTCCTTCCTGGATGTCTTTAGTGGTCATAATCAGATACAGATTGCTCCAAAAGACCAAGATAAAAATAAATTTGCATGTCCTTGGGGTACCTTCACATATTGAGTATTTCCCTTTGGATTATGTAATACTCTAGCTACATTCCAGAGAGCTATTCTAAGCATATTTTTTTATTTAATTAATCAAGGACTTGAAGTTTACATGGATGATTTTACCCCTTATGGAACTAACTTTGATCAAGATTTAAGCAATCCAGAGAAGGTACTGGAATGATGCATTGCTACTAGGCTATGCTTGAGTCATGAGAAATGTCATATGATGATGACTGAAGGTGTGGTACTAGGACACTATGCTTCTGTAAATGGAATCAAGGTATACCCAAAAACAATAGAGGTAATCCTTAATTTTCCTACACCTCGTAAACAAACCGAGGTACATAGTTTCCTTGGTTATGCAGGATATTATCACAGATTCATAGAAGAATTTTAAATAATAGTTGCACCTTTACATGCTTTAACTAGTAACATGGAATCCAGTGGTCTGGTAAGTGTGATGTTGCATTTGTAGAGCTTAAAAGGTTAGTTTCAACAACACCAGTACTGAGAGGACCAAACTGTAAATTATCATTTCACATCTCTTCAGATGCATCAGATATCGCTATAGGAACTATCCTTGGACAGGAAGAAGACAAGAAACCTTACGCTATTTATTTTATTAGAAAAAATCTTACTCCTACCGAATTAAATTACACAGTAATAGAATAAGATTTTTTATCCATTATACATGCTATTAATAAATTTTGACACTATATAACAAGTTATCCAGTGATTTTGTATATTGATCACTCTTCTATTAGATATTTAGCCAAAAAAACAATTACTAATGGTCGGGTTACTCGGTGGTTGTTGATGTTGTAGGAATTCAACATCACCATTAAGTATCAGTCAGGAAGAGAGAATCTTGTTACAGATTTATTGTCTCGTTTACCCAAAACAGATAACTCTTTGACAGTCAAAGACCAATTTCCAAAAGAACACTTGTTCTTTGTGACTATTAAGATGCCTTGGTATGTTGATGTGGTGAATTACCTGGCATTTGGGAAATTTCCAGCACACTTTTCATCAAGATAAAGGAAATTAATTGTTCAAAACAGTGCACAGTTCACCTGGATTGGTGGATATATTTCCCACACAGGGACTGATCTTCATATCCTATGATGTATCAGAGATGGTGAAATTTATGATGTCTTGAAGGTGGGTCATGATGAGCCCTATGGTGGACATTTTTTAGACCGTGGAACTAGGGATAATGTTTTACATATGGGATATTATTGGCCCTCAATATTCAAAGATGAAAAAAAGTATGTCCAAGCCTGTGACAACTATCAAAGGATGGGCTATCCAAGCCAAGCTGGTGAAATTCCCTTGCAACCACAAGTGGTGATGGAACCTTTCAAGAGATGGGAACTGGATTTTATTGGTCCCTTTAACCCAAAATCAAACCAAAAGGATTATATACTAGTTGCAAAGACTATATGACCAAATGGGTAGAAGCAGTGGCCTTGCCAAACACAAGCAAGGAAGTAGTCATTAAATTTCTCTTTGAACTATTTGTATGCTATGTGTTACCTAGGGAAGTAATCACGTATGATGGGTCACAATTTAAAGCACATAAAATCTCGACCACTCTGAACAATTATCACATTAAACATAGGGTTACCTCCCCATACCACCCACTGGAAAACGAACAAGTGGAAAGTACCAATAAAGTCTTGGAGGCAATCTTGACAAAAACAGTCTCAACAAATCATCAAAATTGGGCAGCTAAGCTTCCAAATACCTAATGGGCCTATCGCACAACATGGCGTAACACTACTGGATACTCTCCTTATCACCTAGTCTTTGGAAAAGAACATATATTTCCAATTGAATTTGAGATCAAGACTCTAAGAATGGCCCAGGAAATTGGATTGGATCTTATAGAAGCACACACACAACGCTTACAACATATCAATGAGTTAGATGAAGCATGCTTCTTCTCTCTTCATCACACAACTGTTATTCAACAACAAAGAGATAACTAGCATGACAATCATATCAAGAATAAACCCTTCCAAAAAAGTGATTGGGCACTTCTCTATGATTCCAAGCTTTAGAATTTTCCTGGGAAATTGTAGACAAGGTGGTTGGGACCATATGAAATCAAGGAAGTCCATGATAATGGCACTATCACTTTAGTTACCATCGAGGGGTTTTATTGTCCTTTTCTGGTAAATGGACATCGGTTATGACTCTACCATCAACCGCTTTCAAAATATTCCTTTTTCCAAGATGTAAGTAATGATCCTAATGTTTAGATTTTAGTTGGCTGGGAAGGTAACCCAGTAGCTTCGGCTCCATGAAATTGTTGATTTTCCAGCAGTGTACATATTGAATATATTTCTCTTCGAAGATTTGATTGAGTTTTTTTGGAAGTTTTTTTACTTTCTAGGGAAGTCACTATAAAGTGCTTTGGAGCACATAGACTAGAAAATATGTAAAATATCACTGTAACGAAACATAATTAGCATTCTTTTGTGTTCCTCATTTAAAATATAAATTTCTCTTGTTTCACTATTCCATCAAATATAGAACTTGTTTTGATAACAATACATAAATATATCATGATTTGTAGCAAAAGTCGGACACTACACTCAAAATATGCGTGGTTGTGATTGTAGTAAATATAAATGACTGCATGACACCATAAACCATCATTGAATAAACCTACCCAATAAACCTACCCGTAAAATTAAATGAATTTATTTCATGACTAAGCAATCTTAGATTCGGTAAAACAAAAATTTCTACGAGAGGTATCCAATTAGATGGTTAAATTTGAATATCATCGCCATCTTCTTTGAACGTAACCACTGTCATTCCCTTTGTTGCGATTTTTGTTCCCTTTGCTGGTAGTGTCACTCATTCGAACGTAACAGTTGTCGTTCCCTTTGTTCCAATTGTTGTTTCCTTTGTGGGCAGTGTCGTTCATTCAAACGTAACAACGGTTTTTCCCTTGTTGCAATTGATATTCTCTTTGCGGGCAGTGTCATTCATTCGAACGTAACAACTTCCATTCCCTTTGTTTTGATTGTGATTCATTTTTTCGGGTAACATTGCTCATTCGAAATAAACAACTACTATTCCTTTTTTTGGTTGTTCCTATTGTTGTTCCTTTCCCTTGAAAGTAGCGATTTTTTTTTTCACCAACAACACGTGTTGTAATGTGTGAGATCATAGGAGTATCTATGATGGCTGAAATACATTATAAATAACCCAAGAGTGGAGTGGTAGAGAACTAGTTGGATGAACTTGATTTCTCATTATATTCTGTACTGACTTTGCATACATGGCTGCCAAGAATACAATGCAGATCCATGTGGAAAATATACCAATCAAGTGCTCATGGCCATGAATAGGAAAATACCAATGCGATTATATGCTAAAAGATGTCATAGTCACGAACAAGGCCTAGTGAAACTAGTCTCAAAACCAATCTAAAGATAAATGTATACCAAGGAGTACAATCTGATCTCCCATGATTACTACAGTCGAACAAGTGTTGGTCCAATGAAAGTGAAGCAACAACTCAGGAAAGTTGTGGCCACATAGTGATGTCTTCAAGTCTTCTACACTATCCGCCAAGGTGAAAGTCTACATCATGTGAATAAAGGAGTTGAGGTCGAACATAATGAGACATCGTTTGATTACCAGTCATTGAGTTATACCATTAACAAATGCAGGACAACCTTCCAATAATGAAAGTAGGTATCAAGGCACCAAATACATTTCTACAAGTGTGAATAAAGGAGTTGGTGTCAAAAACTTGAGAAATCCACTAATCAAGAGACTTTGATGTATTCCCATGTGTCAATGGTGAGAGAGCATGCCACTAATGATTGCAAGCCTCAAGGTACTCATTAAAATCTAGGTCTCATATCCATAATAAATGAGTTGAAGTCGATGGAAAGAGACCCACTGAAAGGAGAGCATTAAGGCATCTCTCATCACTCAGCATGAGGAACAAAGCAGGGGCTTCATGATTTGGTGGAGATCAGACGAAGAATATGTTCACAAACCAATGACCCTGTGCATCTTTCACGTGTAGCAAGTGTAAGCGGTATACAAAAAAGACCCTCTGAATAGCAGCAAATGATGAGAAACTATTGACAAAGGCGAGGAAACCACCAATAAGGATAATGGCATCCAAGACACTACATGAATCCCAAAGTGTGAATAGATGTCTTGCTGTCAAACACAAGGGAAACCACCGAGTCAATGACCAATGATGAAATGTCGATTGTTGGGTTCAAGGTGACATACCAATGATGAAAGTAGGGCTAGGGTGCATGATAAGACTATAGTATCTTGAAATTTTGAGACAAACTGAGGGTATGGTCGGCATGCAAAGTCAATATTTCTGAGGAGTGACTGACGCAGGTTGATAGAATTTCTTTGAATAAGAACATGACACATATGGTAGACTCCAGCAACATAGACTCTATGATGTGACAATTAGATGCAGGAGGCATCAATAATGTTCTCTATAGGTACTAGAAGACTAACCAGTCGGTAGAGAAAACTATGTAACAAGATCAACTTCCTAAGGCCATGCTAAACCCAAAATTATGATGACACAAGGACTCAGTAATTTTTTTCTTTGTTCAAAGGTGACACGATTGCTGCCAATTATAATGTAGTACTCCCTTCCCACCCTTATTTTTTTTTTTTTCATAACAAATGAATGCTATGATAGAAAGGAGGAAACGAGTGTCGCAAGTAAGCAAAACTAGTTCCAACAATGGAACGTACCTATGCTTAATCCAAGGAAATGCATATGGGAGATGGAAACTCAAGGTGATGTTTCCTCCAGGGTATAGAGTGTCAAATTGTGAAGGATATAAACAAGGCTCTACTTGGTTGAGGATGCAAAACTTATTAGGAAACGGTTTATAATGCAAATTAAGAACCGTCTAAAGGCTCAATACTGCAAGCAAGGGCATGAGATGCAATCACAACTTAATGCCAAAAAATATCCTTTTTTATGTCTTGTAGTCTAATTGGTGTGCGAAAGGGGTAAACTTGTTATATCGGATAATGTATCTTCCTAGAAAAGACATAGGAGGAGGCATTGTATACCACACAAGACCATCCCAATCAAAGGGAAACTCGTCAAGACTTGGGGGAAGAGAACTCGGGAAGAGTAAAACTATCTCTTTTGCAGAAGGTGAAGTAATAGAAATTCTAAGGACATGGCATAGAAGGTATAGAACCAAAACCAGAAGAGAGGGATCGACCAAAAATTACATTGGCGCAACCACTTCTTTAGACTTGTAACTCTTCAAGAGAAGAGTGGGATCGATCGAATATTGCATTGATGTGACCACTTTATCAACCATCGGTTGAATAGGATGCGAGACAACAAGGTCAAGAGGTGCATCACCCCAAAAAACAAGAGTGTTTTCGGTCAAATATTGCATCGACACGACCTTTGGTTGAACAATACGCAAGACAAAAAGGTCAAGAGACGCATCACCCCTGAACATAGGAGAGGTGTTGGTCAAAGATTTCATCAACATGACCAAATTTTGAACGGGATGTGAGACAATAAGGTAAAAGGATGCATCAACTCTTGAAGGAAAAGAGGTTTTAGCTAAAGATTGCATTGGCATGATTGTCGTATCAACCAAAGAAGGAACAGAGTGTTGTGAAACCATAGATTCCTCAGAACCTGAAGCGCCCTCAGGTGAGCCCCACGCATCTAGTATCCAAGAAGTAACATGACACAAATGAGTAAGGTGACTTCCTTCGCAAGTCCTGCAAAGGAATCTAGGATTACATATGAGACGTCTAGGCTTCTCAATCATATGAATGCCCCCAACATGACTTGCAGTGGCTAGTGACATGCTCCTAGCATGACTCGCAGAGGTTGTCGACCAATCTCTAACATGACTAGCAGAGGTTGGTGATATAATGCCAGTATGACACGCAGTGACTGGACTTGTTCCCCCAGCATGAATTGCAGTGGCTACTTGTAGGTCTTCAACATGACTCGCAGAGGTTGTCGACCAATCTCCAACATGGCTAGCAAAGGTTGGTGATATAATGCCAGTATGAAACATAGTCACTGGACTTATGGCGGTGGTGAATTGTGGCATTTGAGACCAAGGTCCAAGGAAAGATTGGTTCTGAGAAATTGCAGGCCAGGAAGGATCCCGGTTTACACCCTGTCCTTGTCCGGTAGGATAGTATTCTGCTCCATACTGATACATAAAGGGTTGTAAGGGATTCGACACCGAGGAAGCCACTTGTGAAGAGAAAGTGACATGATAAGGGTTACTCATGTGAGGATATATGTTTCCCCTAGATAAAGGAACTTCGTGAAGGGGGTTGCCCATACTATAAAAATAATTTCCCCTGGATCAAACACCAGAGGGTAGACAGAGGTCCTCCATGAGAAAAGTGTTTGTAGGAACCGACATGGTAGAAGAAGGATAAGTGGATAGAGTGTAGTAAGTAGAATGATTGCATAGTTGGGCACTTACTTATCACATAATGGATTCGTAGGAAGGAATATTCCAATCTCCTACCGCAAGAGGTGTTTCAAGGATATTACTCCCACCAAAAGGAGATGGATAAGAAGGAGGCATCATGCCCCCAGACCCAAAAATGTATTTGCATAAGGAGGCAAGAAAAAGGATGTCAAGTGCGAAGACATATCAAGCATACCATGAGAAAAATGATTAGAGACCTAAGGCATTGACTGAGTATTATAATTCTACATACCATAATGTGAAGTGGAAGGATCCATCCCCGTGAAATGAGTAGGCATCATGGGGTAGGTAGTAGAAAATGAGGGGGAAAAGAAAATCCACTATCCATGATAAAGAGAACTCAGTTTAAACTCTTAAGGCTAACTAATAATAAAAAATAATACCAAAATTTCAAACGACAAATATGCAAGAAAACGGGCTAAAGTGGCTGAGTGGCCTCCCTCGCTAAAGAAGGTATGCCTCATCCAAGAGGGACCTGAGACTCCCTGTTAAAGTTTGGAGGTAACATAATCAGTTATAGAGGCCCTCATGGGCTTAACAACCAGATGTTCAGATCCCCCCAAAGAGGTAATCCTCCATAAAGCTTTTGTGTTTTTCGACCTCTATCTAACCCAGGATACAAGCAGAATAACCCCTGCAAGTAACCTATGCGATACCTAAGTCAAGAAACTAATAAACCACTGTATAACCAATGCACAAGTGAGCAGTCGTAATTCTGGATCATCATATGGGTAGGGTATCAAATCCCAAAACCTTGAAATCACCACCTCTCACAGAGTTATGGGCACTAGAAAGATCCCCAAATATGAATAAATCCACAGAAATATCTCTGAAACTAGGCGAGTATCCAAGGGTTATCCCTTCAACTAACTTCACGTGACCTCATGATTAACTCCAGTCTGAGCGAAGCCTCCTGATATTACCGATTATACAATGGATTTCTCAACTCCCTGTCTTAGACACATATGTGGATTTAATTGCCTTGGAGAAGTTTACTCACAAAATCCTAGACTAGTTTGTGCACCCTAAAAATAAAATCATGTCTAATCAATTTTAGTTTAAAGAGTAAATTTTCTTGGCCATGATTACTCAAAAGGGTACGGAAGTGAAACTCATGATGTTATGACTCTGCAAGAAGATAAAAATGAATATAATGCAAATTCTATCTTTATCTTTTCAATGAATGATATCCTAATAAAAACAGTGCAATTTTCAATTTCAACTCTACAATTTAGAAATAAAATGCAATCTTTTGCTAAATGTACTAAACTAATAATAAAGGTTCAAAGAAAAAATGTTAACCAATGCAATATACCTATATTTTTTTATTTTCAGTATGTTAAAAATAAAATGCATGGACTGGGAAGCAACCTAATATAAATAATTCTACTAGGTATCAGCAAAATGACTCAAGTAGAAAATCAAGCAGCCAAGAAAACAACTTAGGGTTCAAGGACAAATCAAAAATGAAAAACTATGAAAAAGACGACGCCCATAAATTCAACTCCCAACAGGATTCTTGTCAACCCAAAGAAGCTCAATAGGCACTACAGAGACCCAAGAAGGCTCAACACATATCAAATCTCACCCAATAATCCCCAAACCAAGCAAACAAGCTAGGAAAAGTGCTATACATGACTGTTCAGGAAAACATAGCATATATACACATCTTGAAGAGAGGCAGGGCAAATGTGTACATGACTGTAAGGAAAAAAGAAGCATACAGGATTTAAAACAATGTCAGGCAAGAGAAAAAGGATGGAAACTCAGACTCAAAGTGAACAAACTCTGTCAAGTAGTGTTATGACAAGAAACACAAAGGAAAAAGACCAATGCAGGAAGAAAAATACTTCAACCCTTAGAAGGAAGATCTATCCCCAGTACGGTCTCCATTTCTGTTATGAGGGAAAAACTCTCTATGGCCAAGGGTAAACCACAACAGACAGGTATGATTGTAGAAATCAACTCAATTCCATCATATGTTATATAAACTAATGTGCAGGACAAGATAATGGCCTACCTTGATCCAATGTTTGATGATGTTCCACTGTTGAGAACTTCAACCCAAATCTTTATACCTGCAAGAAGTTCTTAACAAACAAATTGAGCAAGTATATAGTGATAACATAAAAGGGATTATCACATCAGATAACATAATCCATTAATAAACATTACGAACATGACCATGGATAGTAATCAAATATTTGCAAAATTCTAATAGGACGGGAAAGGAGTATATTTATTAATAATTGATCAGCAGAAGTGACAACATTATAGACTTCCGTGTTGGCACGGTTCAAAAGAAAGAAACCAAGTTCCTTCCAACTGGGCCTCCACAACTTCACTCCTCCACCAAAGACAAACTCGAATGAGAGATATAATGAGGTTCTCTCAACAATAAGGAAAGATCTTGAGGGTTGAACACTGTGTTCAGATTTGAGGGAAAAAGGGATGTAGACTCAATATGAAGTAATTTCTGCAGAGTAACTTTTCTCTCAAAGTTGAATTCTTTCTCCTTTTTTCCATAGCTCGAAATTGTGCTCTTATAGCCTTCAAAATGCAACTGAAGGGCCAAGTCAAGAACTTTTCTAGTATATGGAAGGCCAAGGATCAGAGATATCTTTTCGTGACATGGAAAACCAACTCCATTTTGTAATTTCTAGCACAAATCCCAATGTACACAGGCTATAAAGGAGAAGCCTACATATACGCTTGCTGTATAGCTGATAGGATGCTTATATGTAGAAAAAATGTTAATTTTTAGCTCTGGATTCATGAAAAAGGGATAATAAGCATGGATAGGGAAATGGAAAAAGGCCCTTTGTGCAAGATATCAATGGTGAGGCAAATCTTGTTATAACAATGACACATTTAGCCACTCCTCTGGGTATGAAATTCACTAACTAATTTTCAACAACAACACTTCTAATCATCATGGTAACGATTTGTCATTTTCTTTTTGAGGAATATCTAGCATACCTTATCAAATTGTCAATGGATTGATTTTTATGAATTATCTTAATATTTTTCATAATGATAATTTGCCTTCACATCATAGTAAGGAGTCTAAGGCACATTTTTACTTGGAATTATTACACTTATTACGCCATCCCACACTCTTAAGTAGTAGATGAGTGTCCCTAAGATAATAATAATAATAATAAAAAATAAAAATAAAAATAAAAATAAAATAAAATAATAAATATAAATAAAGAAAATAACCTTCTCCCAAAAAGTATAGGGGTCTCATCATGAGCCAACCTAGCATGATGATAAGATATTAACATAAGTGACATTCCCACTATGGCTACCACACCAGGGTAATGGACTTTGACATTTAGGGTCAAAGGACAAGAGGTCTCATCACGAGCCGACTTGTTCACTTTGTTACACTATAGTGAGTGGAATTGTTGTTATTTGGCTACCAAACCAAGATAGTGTCCTTTTATGGGAAAAGACTATTCAATCTATTTATTGAGGATATTGGCTCATCTATGGGTTAAAAGGAAACTCTGTCACGACTATGGATGCCTGCTAGCAACAATGGCTCTGCCTGTGGTATTGCAGTTTACCTTAATATGCTAAGTTTTTGTTGTGTTCCTATAATTCCTTTCTTAAAAAAGAGGCTATCTTTTTTTCTATATTCAACACAAGGGAAAGTAACCAAATTATGACACATGACATATTTATAAAACATTAACATATTAGGACTACTCGGAATATTCTTCCTTAACATATTGAATATTGGTATTTGAACTTGTACTTTCCGCAAAGATGTGATTATCGTTCATTATTAACATTAAATTTCTTTGAAAGTTATTAGCGGTCATTCTCCCAGTGGCAGCAGCATAATAATTATCCCTCACTTGACTGATCACCATCATTACATTCACACATACCATCGTTTGAGGTCAACATTTTAATTCATTGGGGGGAGGACATTCCACATGATTATCGATAGGCCATAATGATTACAGATAATGGGAAAATTCATATTTCTATATACCATTCTTCTTATGTAATTTTTACCATTTCTAGTAATTTTTTCTCATAGGCTGGTCTAACTAAGTTTACAGGTGGGAACGATAGTCTTGTTGACTTGTTTACAGAAGATATGGGTGGCCAAAGAATTTTTCGTGAGCCTACATTGCTACAAGTGACTGATCAAACAAGATGAATTCTACACTATTTAGGGTGGACACAATACTTTAACAGACTGCAGGGATTCGATATAAATTTTACGCTAGCATTTTTCCAAAATATACAAGGGGAGTCTCAGTTATTTGGGGTATACAAATACCAGTTATTGATTCCATTATATTCAAGGTACATGGCCTCCCAAATGAAGGAACACAATGGATCAATAAATACACAACACTCAAGGAAGTTGTGGAGTCCTTTGCAAAACCAGGGGAAGAATTTGACAAGAAAGGAAAATTTCTCAACCACATTTTTGTTAGTGAACCATGGAGGGAGATAGCAGGCGTGATATAGAGATAAATCACATGTGAAGGATGATACGACGTGGTGAAACCTCTCCACCTCAAGTTGTTGGCAGTATTAAAACAATGGTTAGTGATAAATCTACCATTCTTTTTGAATAGCATGTTGCATGAAGTCACTGGAAGAACCCAAAAATCCAAAGACCCTGCCAATGTAATGTTGGTTGTGGAGCCTGATTATCTTCCGGATTCATAGGTCCTTGATTTCAGCCGTGTTTATACCCCATGAAGTATTTACACCCCAGAAGTATGTACACTCCTCCACGTGGGGGAGTGCAGAGGGGGGGTACCCCCTCTGCGGGGTTCAGGGGGCCTATCCCTCCGACTGGGGGATCTGGGGGTAAGTGGGTCCCCAGCGGGGGTTCGGGGGTGAAGCCCCCGAAGAAAAAATTGCCTTATAAAAGTATATTGTAATTTCATTGTAAATATGGACCATTCATTATAAGGTCGCAGATCTAATGGTAGAGATTATGTTAGGGTTTTTTTCCCTAGAAGGCAACCCTCTTTTATGAGGGAAATGTATTGCATCTATGGTTGATGGTGAATATTGTATTCTGAGAGAGGAGACTATGAGATAAATAAGAGGAAGTTACAACGGGTTTTGCTGTAAGTTGTATCCCTTCATTTGTTGGATAATAATAAAGGAAGGACCTGGCAATTTCTCTGGTGGACGTAGCCCACACTGGGTGAACCAC
>JZKD02S2104768.1:340436-352726 GCA_000966675.3 Picea glauca
CAAACCAAACCATTTACATCAATGACATATGATCCAACAATCTCCCAAGTAATCAAACCATTGGCATCAATGACAAACCATTGGCATCAATGACAACATGATCCAACATTTCTAACATGTAATCAGTCATCACAGGTTAGTATAACTGATAGTAAATAGGGCCTTAAACCATACACAAATAACGTGGGGGTACTTAATTGAGCCCGATAGGCCCCTGCAAATTGAGCAACCTGAAGTCCACCATGAAATTCCCCCACGAGGAATTGAGGAAGCCCAAACAGCGGGAGATAATTCCCAAATTGAAATACCAGTATCCCAACCTAAAATGGAAACAAACCTTATTCAGTTGGAAGAAAATCAAAGCATGCATGCAGGAACATCAAGGGGGAAAATACAAAGAACAATTTATGTTCCTGAAACCTCCTCTATCAAAATAAGAAAGGATAAAGAGACAACACAACCTGAAAGCAATCAAAAAACTATACAAACATAAGATCCATAACATGAAATCCCTGTAGGACAAGAAGATGATTTCTTCGAAAGTTAGGAAGAGGATATGGCCCAAGTATTGGGAAATTTGGGAATATCACTTACTGGCTATATAGACAGGTCAGGAGAACCCCAATATCCCACTTCTCCTTCTTCAAAATATTTTTGTGATGTTCCTGAAATGGAGATGCCATCTCCTGAGAGAGAAGAATAGCCAAAACCTCATTTTGATGAGAATAGTCGTTTAGAGAAACCAAACCACCCAAAATATATACGGAATCAATTACCAATTGATCAAGGAGGGGAATACCTTGAAATTCCCCTCGGACACAAAGAAATAGAAGAAAACAACAATAACAATATTAGAAACATAGAACATGAAAACAAGACATTGAGGAAGAAGGTCAAGAAAATAAAGGTATTAAAGAAAAAAGTTGGCAGATTGAAAGAAACAATTAGACAACTTAGGAAGCAGTTGGAACAAGCTGACAAAGACCATAAGAAGAAGAAATCTAAGAGGGATAGAGTATAGGGAATAAATCCACTTCCCAGAAGAACAATTCATACTAATTTTGTTGAAGCACAAACAAATTTTTAGGCTCCTTCAGAATCAGGTGAAATGGAAACTCAAATAGATGCTCCAACAATAGTAGAAACAATTGTTCAGAATGGAGAAATATTTCATTCCCATAAACAATATTCCACTATTAGAAGGTTATAATAAGAATTAGAAAAAACCCAACAGACCCTAATCCAATGTCAAAGTGAAATGGTGACAACCACAGAGCATTAGAAAGTTGTCAGACAACTCTGAGCCATGTCAACAACTGAGAATGAGACCTTTGTTGATCTCAGTAGAGAAAAAGAGAAGGTAAAGAAGGTGGAGGACTAGCTTGATGGAGCTTTGGAGAAATCAAAAACAAATTCTTTGTTTATTCTGATATATTAGCTTGCAGGGCCCCTGCTACTAATTATACCATATTTTTGTTAGAGCACTATCTATTATTAAAAGTGAAAGCTATTAGGTCAGGCACAACTTCTGATTTTACCACTGTCTCTAATTTTGTTTCATGTTTTAAAGAACAAGAGGATGTCGTACAATACCTTTTGTGTGAAATATATCTTCATAATTTCATTCTAGAAGAAAACATAGATGAGAACCCTAATCCATTCACTGGGGATATCCAATTTCAGGCCTTTTTGTCTTTTTCCAAAAATCAACTTAGGTGGGATAAAGAACATAAGGTCTTCATGAAAATAGAGAATGGGTTAGACTTATGGATTAGAGGGGAACCTTCTAAGCCCTTTCATACCAATATGCAACATAAAGAATTCATGAAGAGAGAGAAGGTTGTGGAATCTTTAGCCGCCATCCATAGACATGTTGTACATTCAGGGCTGCAATATTTTGGAGAAATTAAAGAAGAATCCCTTTTTGTTGCAAAATTAATATGGAGTGTCTCTTAAAATGAAGTCAAGATCAGGGAACCATTTGGTTCCAAGAATTTTCAAGCAGCTTCTCTCAAGTTAGAGAGGTATGCCAAAATGATCATGGAAGAAGGGCCTTCCTATATTGGATGCAGGTACAGTCCCCCCATTATTTGGTATCCTCCATAGGGATATTAGAGTGTTTTTGAAATTCGTAAGAAAAGGAAAGATGTTGATTTTGAAGAGATTAAATGTAAGCATGGGTTTCAGAGACCTGGAGAAGAGACCTCTCCACCCTTAAGTATCACTGGTTTGCATATAAACTTTCTTGTTGCATGAGGACATGCAAAAATGTAAGCTGGGGGGTATGTTGGGGTGAGAAAAAGGTATAAATATTTTCCTCATTACTTTGGAGTAATTAGGGAAGAAAATGGTTAAAAATCTTTTAGGAAATAATATTAAAATATATTAGATATTTTCTAAACTTTGGTTTGAATTGTTTTGATTTTATGCACAAATGGAAAAATGTTGTTAACTAAAGATAATTAAGAAGATTAGGAGAAGGTAGAGATCGTTGGATATCAAAGAAATCAGGCACAAAGTAGTTCATAAGAAGATTGACCTTTTATCTTGCAATGTTCATAATAGTAAAAGCAATCCTGAGGATCTCTCGATCCTCAGGAAAGCTTAATTTACTTATCTCATTGTAATATATAATGAGGAATGAACAATAGAGAAGGGGATGAGAATTCAGATCTCTTAATTATTGGCACTTTGTACAAAAATACCATTGTAAATGATTTATCAAATATAGAATTAATGGAAGCTTCAAGCGTTTTGGTCATTTATGCATACTGAGTTTTTCATAGTAGTATCTTCTAAAGATTGTGGGCCCAGTCAACATGAGTTATTGTCTCATCTGTAATCTTATCAATTCTATTATAGTTCTGTGATTTGAATTTCCCTTCAACAGTTAAGATACACTCGCTAATATGTTGATTATTTTATGAATTGGTTATGTTGTTCCATTTGAAGAGAATAGATGTTACATTTGCAGATTATTGATTGTTGCTCCATTTCTATTTTTTGTCAATTTATCTCTTGCGCATTCCTTTCATTTAAATTCACATTTCTTATTCCTTTCATTTAATTCACATTGGTTGTTCCTTTCATTTAAATTCACATTTGTTGTTCCTTTCATTTAATTTTCATTTGTTGTTCCTTCTTACATATTCAGTAGATCATTGTTCTTTTCCAATATATTAATTAATCATTGAGAGATTGATTCATTAAGTGTTTCCGTAGATTAAATTATTGTTGATGTTTTGATTTATGGCGTGTTTTTTCTCAGAATATATTTATGTTGATTGAGTTATTATTTTAAGAGTTATTTTTCAATGTGTGAAGAAATTGATTATCGCAGTAATTTAGATAGACTCAAATTTGTTGTAACTGAATTATCTACATCACTTAAACCTCTATGACTATCTGCATAGACTTTGCTGACAATATTGAAAGAAAAGATGAATCCTCGGTTGATAAAACTAATGTCAGACTAAGGCTGTTTTTAGGACATCTTTAGATCCCAACACCCTTTCATCTATAAGAACATCGTTGGACATAGGTCACTATCCTCGCCTAGTGATTCTATTATTCTTTGTACTGTATGATTATCCCAATAATCTCCAAATCTTGGAATCTTTTGGTTTTCTGTTGTTCCAATATTTACCTTCTTGATCTTCAGTGGTGTAGCATAATATTATAAATCTAGATTTGGACCTTCTACTTCTCTTTCTCCTTCAACTTCTATGATATGGATGTTTCGCAAGTTTTCTTCTACTAGGTCTTCTTCTTTTGCAACATGATAACAATGTAGAAACTGTCTGACTGTTTATCTCCTCTGGTTCTGATAAGCTATCACAATATCTACTTTTGTTTCTTCAAAGATCCTATATCTTACCACCTTCAGTGTTGTATCTATTTCTGGATTATCATGCTGAAATGTGAATGTAATGGCAAAGTTTTGTTGCATCTCCTTCCAATTTGTAGTTTCTCTGCATTGTTCTAATTATGTGTACCAATTACTTGGGATGCCTTCTAGTACATGAATAAAATGATGGGACCACTCCTATAGTGGTACCAATATCAATTGAGTTATACATATTTCTACATGTTCTATGGGTTGTCTCGTTCAATCATACTTTTCCATATTTATTTTCTCATGTTTTGCACCAAATATGATGCACAGTAACCTGTTGCATTCATACCAATTTTGAATATTCTCCTTATGAGTACCCCACCACCTTGTAGGTGTAGCTTTCAAAGAAATATCCAAAACTAGTAACCAATGACTTTCAAAAACCTCCAACTCAAACTTTTTTAAAGTTTGTTCTAAATCATTTTGACCATAACAGGTGGGAGGTTCTCTTATCTTTGTACCAACCCATCTCAGTGTGCAAGTCATCCTTGCACAATTTCTGGTAGATAACTCATGAAAATGATGTTACTAATTCTCCAATCATGTATTTGATTCTGAGGCACAAAAACTAATGCTTTTCCAACTCAACATTCCATCTGCAATGGTGTTAACATAATATTGTTCTTGTGTGGTTGTTCTATATAGCTGGTTTATGTCCTCTATAATAAAAAATTATGTCACAACCTCAACATACCTTCCTCCTTCTGAAGGATCTAGTGGTGAAATAACTATGTATTCTCATGATTCAAAGATCATTTTGTAGTCTTTGGGTTGATAATACCTTGATTATCAAAATCCAATCCAGCCCCAACAATGTTGGATATGGTAAAGTGTTATCTAAAATGTCAATCACTTCAAAGTTTTCCATAGTGCACACTCCATCTAGATTTACTATTATTCACTTCAATATACCAATTGGTACCACTCTATGTTGATTTTCTAACTTCAACTAAATAGGTGAAAATCCAAATGTAGGTTCCCCCATAGCTTCTCGTGTCTTCTTAGGAAGAACATTTACTTTATACCCTAAGTCTAGTATGATATCCCCCATATTGAAATCTATGATGTTTGCATTTAACCTAAATTTCCTACTTGTTCTTCTATTCTTACGAACTTGATTGACTCTCTTGTGTTCTAATTTTATCTCTTCTAGAGAATTGCACTTTTCTAACAAACTCTATAATACCTGTAAAGATTTTCTATCATTCAACAACTTCACACAAGACCCCAAAAAGTTTCTTAAATTACTTACTTTTTCTAAAGTCCAATATCTACTGGTCTAATCAAACAAATGAGGCATGTTATACATTGCTACATCATATCGTGGATTTGTACTTGAAGTAGATGCAATATTATCCTTAAAATATTTTGTCTAGCTTCCTTGAATTTCTCCTTCTCTTTGTGTGCATAAAAATTTGGTTGAGGTGTTGTATTCTTTATGACCCACAAATATTGGTGACGATCCTTTTTTGTTGCATCTACTCCTGTGTTGGCTCCACCTCTAGTAACTATATTGATAATCTTCCCATCCTCTTATTTTTATTCTACAACAATATATTCCTCTTGTCCTATATCTTTACCAGAAGTGTCGAAAAGTATTTTGTCTCATGAGCTATTGCGCAACAACACATACAAGCCACATGTGGTCATGGACAATATCTTGAATAATGTATAGGTTTTTGATAGTTGTGACAAACTATCGGTCCTCTACCTCCTCCAAATACTCTTGCTCCACGAATTCCTCCTCTGAAGCCTCCTCTATTAACATGATTTTCTCTGTGTAGTGTATTATACTGTGCTGCAATATTGTACTTCAGCTATGCATTATTAAACTATAGTGGTGCTACAAACTGTTTCCCATTGTTATACTACGATGGTGATCCAAACTTTTGTTCTTTATTATACTGTGGTGGAATTGCAAATTGTTGCATGTTAGTATACTATGTTTGTTGCACAGTTTGTCCTTTCATTAGTTCAACCTGCATCCTATAATTATTCGATGTCCTCTCCTTCATTATTTCTAAGGTTATACAATCCTTGTCTTCATGTCCAACTGACTTGGAAAAATTACAAAATGTAGTCTTGGGAACCATTTGATACTTTTGCATGATGGGACAATGATAAGGATCATGTCCACGTGTTCTACATATCTCACACTGTGGTCCTCCTCTAGGTAAAGGATTCAACATTCATGTCCCCAAGTATTGCGGAAAGGTTGGGCACTCATTCTTATGATGGACTTTTTTTCTGCATAATGTGCACCATACATATTCCCTCTTTTCCTTTCCCTTATTTTAATTCAAGTGGAATGTCAGGTTCTTCAAATCTTCTCTCAGCTCTTCCATAGCTAGATCTGTTTGCTTATATTGTTTTTCCTCCAATAGCAAGGCTACTTTCAAGGCCTTAGCCTGGGTTTGGAACTTTTTTTGTATTAATGGATACTTCAAATGTGTCAATAAAGAGTTAACAAATAAGTGTTTATGCTACATATCTATGATAGGATACTTCAACTTACCTTTTATTATTTTGAACTTTTGATCAACTTCCCAAAGTGACTCACCTAGATTTTGTTTCATCTTTGTCATCTCATTCATGAACTCTTCCTCTAAACTAGGTTGTTGAAATTCATTTATCAATGTCTTCTTCACATCTATGACAGTTTTAGGAGCTCCTTATGGATTGTTTATTGCCAAACCCATATACTAGTCCAGTGCATAGATTGTGAATGTTATCTTCAATTGAGACACTTTTGTATCTTCATATGTAATCTTCTTATCTACCCAAATATTCTCACAAATAAACAAATGCTTCTCTGGGTCCTCCAACCCTTCTCTGTGAAACTATCATAACATAATAGTTGGACATACTCCTGCCATTGTGAATATTTTGTACTACCACCTTCTTGTGGTGTAGATACTTGACTACTACTAGATGAACTTATACTTTTACTTGAATTTCCATTGGACCCACATCCTACTAAAATCCTTATACCACTGATCACTTGTTTTGTGAATGTTTCTTCTTCTTTAGATGTCTTATTCACACATGGGGTTGTGGGTTACACACTAATTCAGATCTAGAATGAAGAGACTTCTTCTGCATTTGAACCTTAACCTCTAGTTTTCCTCTAATATGTGGTGCGTAAGATTTCCTCAATCTGGCATGTTGCATGGATATCCTCTACCTCTTCCTCATCATTTCTCGACCCCTATCACTCGGCTACTTCCCTCGTTTTACTACTGATCTTAAACTGGTAGAGTCTTATGTTTCACATCACTCCTTCTCTATCCATTATCTTCTTGTTCTATTCTACATCGATCATAATGGTGTCTATTGCTTCCTTCTTCTGGCCTCTATCCAAATCCCTCTCCATATCTCATATCTTCCTTAGTGCTTCCCCTAGTTCCCCCATGCACACAGAGTGATTTATCTTTCTAACTCCATTGTCATCACTCGTTTATAATGTAATAAAATCTTGATAGACATGTAAAGTGATCGAATGTAACTTCCTCTTGGTCCCTTTATAAAATATTTCTCTACAACAGTGTAATACTTCACAGTATCGATTTTAAATTCAGTAACAAACCATGCAACAATGTCATCTAACCAGAAATCCACTTCATACATGAATTTATTATTGACCCTTTCCAGCCACACAATATTCTCCGTAGTTCACTCTACTATCCTTATCCTATTAGTTGGATGAGTATCCTTCAACCTCAATATCCAGTCCTATAGAAACTCTAGAAAGTAACAAAAATATGCCTCATGAAAATCAGGAAAAACATACCTTTGCAAATACTCACGCGATGTATACCTAGAGATTCTATTTTATTTCTATGTAAAATCGAGTTTCTTTGTCTCCAACCATATTTAAATTTATTTCTTTGTTTGATTCCATGGCCTAAACATCCCCTTCTACCACTACATTATCTTCATCAAATCCCCTTCATACTCATCTTCTGATCCCATCTCGACAACATAGCCATTTGTTGGATGTATGGGATGACCTAGGTTCTATATTAGTTCTCCAACAAAACCCTAGAAACCATCAGCCCCTTCTGGAGACCAAAAGGAAACACTGCGCACAAAGTGCACAATGCAGTCTCACCCAAGATGCCTTATGGGTGATTGCATGACCAAGATTTTTGTAATCATGGAAGAGATGATTCTCATGGGATGTTAGGTATACCTATTTATACTTCAACTACATAACATGTATAATCTAGTGTGCACTGCAACCTAACCTTAACAGATTCATTCATTTAACCATTCATTCATCATAAAAAATATTGCAAGCATAAGGAACAACTTCCACACATTGACATGATAGTTTACCTTGGTTCAACCCCCCTTGGATACGTCCACAAATATTTGGCATTATATGCTTCTTTATTCATCTTCAAAATCTTATGTTGTGTGCATTACATCATCATTTTAGTAATGGTGAGGCTGAAAAATGTTGCACCAAGCTCCACATATTGTGACCTGACCCTCAGTTACAACTCTAAAACAAACTCATCTCCAAAAATGATTCAGTAATTTGCTCCAAAAATCTCTATGAAAAATATCATATCTATATCCCACTCATGCTCAAAGATAACTCTCCCCTAGATACCTCATATATCATATATTTATACTACCAAAAGTGGGTAAAAACCCATTACATTGATTACCAAAACCCTAACCCTACTAGATTAGGTTTGTCCACTTTACAACCTCTTGTGCGTGGTTGGTCTTTAATCCAAATATTTATTTCTTTGACTCTTATTTTCCTTGATTCTAAGTGTGCATTGCTTCTTTGGTCAATTCCTTAGTTGTATGCCTCTTTTTTTGTGCTCTTCCTTATTCCTCTAAATTGTCTCCCAAAATAACAAGCTCCAACAATGTTTTTCCATTAGAGGAGATAAGAAGGTAGTAAGAGAGTGGGTGGATCCACAAAAAAGGGCTTACGAAAGGGTGATACCACAATGATCAATCTAACACGAGGAATCTAAGGAAATAGCTTCAAAATAAGGGTTTTGGAGAGGGAGGCTGGGTCCACACAAAAGAAAGGATTGTGGATGAGGGGTACCATTGCAATCAACATGAAGAAAGGAATCTAATGAGATAGGTGTGAAATAAGGGTGACATTTTTTTAATTTTTTTTACTCTTGTGAAGTTATAATATTCCTTGAATAATACTACAATGACAAATGCCAAAATTATTAATATTGACTACTGTGTAGGAATTTCGCAACCTGGATGCATGAAGTACGGTTTCCCAAAACTAGATGTGAAAATTTTCAATACTGTTTCTATTATGGCCGCAAGGGGTAAGGTTTTGAGTGTTCCTAAGGGAAAGGGAGTTCCTTGTGCTATATCTCTCATATATATTTGCAGGGTCCAACAATAGTACTTGACCCAATATCTCAGAGATCTAACTAAGGAGGGTTAAATGTACCTTTATCCATACTACTCGATTACTTGTGTATGTAAGAGTATTATTCTTGAGAGTTGTTCTTGGTTACACTGTATCAATCAAGTGGTCGAATGGATAAACTACAATTGGTTTTACATTAGGTATAGGAATTCCAATAAACCCGAGTGTATGTGGAAGTGAATTTCCATGTATATGTGTTATCTAATGTGGTACTACCTGAAGGGGTACCAAAAATGGTTACAAGGGTTTCCAATAAGGTGAAACCATGTGTAGTTTCTGCATGTATTATTTCCCAGCCACAATTTTACCCACTTAATTACAGATCACTGTGATTTATTGACACTAGAACATGCCTCTAGCCTAAAACAAATTATAAAAATTTTCCAAGGAATGTTCTTTGGTACCACTTGTAAGTTACCAAATGTTAATATGCAAAACCATAACATAGATATTGTCAAATTATTTAGAAAAATGAAATAGAACAATGATCACAATAACAATATGGACTAAAATAGGATACATTTATTACTTCTAGAAATCATTGTTCACTAGAAATTTCAAGGGGGAAACCTCCAATAGAGAAGATCTTGAGGATAATGATTTCATAATACAATATTTTACAATTCCTTATACCTCTATATATATATTAATTCTATCTTCTTAAGAACACAATAGAGGAAGAACTTTCTAAAGGAGAGACCTTCTAGAAAGTCTTCATACAATAGTTATGTTCACATTATTTATTAATGTTGGCCTTTATTACATAACACTCTATCTACTTCAGGGGATAGGGAGGTTAGGAACATAACACCACTTGAAGGAAAAATAACCCCCTCAATAAGTCATCTATGGTGGTTTGAGGTGTCATTCATGACCCTCGAGCCCTAGAAGCTACCTAAAACATTTAGAGGTTGGGTGTAATGGTTTGAGACATCATGTTTGGCCTTGGATCCCTATAAAATTTGTAATTCATATAAGGCTTCGTCTTCCCTCAACCATATCAAGGCCTTAAGACCCATAACTAATTATGAAAACATTGTGAGGGAAATAACATCCTTTCTTAAAGGGAAATGATACACTTTAGAGGTCATGTGTGGTGCTTCAAGGAATTTTCATGGCTCTAAATGCATCAAATAATTTTTTGAGACCTAAGGAACTTCCTTCCTAGATAATTTCTAGGGCCCTAAGACACATACCTACTACGCAAAACCACCTAGTGGAACTAATATCCCAAAGCATAGGCCTAGGATACCCTTAGGAGGACATGTGTGGTTGTTTGAGGCATCCTTCTTAGTCTTGGATGGATAAAATATTCCCTTAGGGACTAAGGTTCATGTTTCCTCCTCTTACCATGTCTAGGGCCTGAGATCCATCCTTTAGTTGAAATTATTGGCCTCATATTCCTAAAATCTTTCTTTAGGGCCTAATGCTAGGTTTTCCTCTCCCAACCATGTTCTAGGCACTGTGACGTAATCTAGTCCTAAAAAACTTCTGATAGAGCCCATATCTCCTCTTAATGGAAAAATATCCCAATAAAAGGTCCTTTTTGGTGGTTCAAGTCTTCATTCACGTCCCTTCATGATTAGAAGCTACATTTAGGGAATGAGGCCTAAGAGTCCTTCCCCAACCATGGTCAGGGCAATGAAACTCATAATTAGAGGTCAAAATCTTCTAATTGTTCCCATATCCCATTTAAGAGGGATATGATACTCTCAAGACATTACGTGTGGTGGGTTAAGGAATTGTTCTTGGAGTTGGATTCTTGGAAGCTTTCTTTAGGTCCTAAGGCTTGTTTTTCCTCCCTTGACCATTTCCACTTTTCCACAACCTATACTTGGTCCTCAAAATCGTTTAATGATGTCCACATTGTAACTTGAAGGATAAATATCCAATAGAGATATTATTGTGGTGGTTTGAGGAATCATTGATGAATATTAATCCCTCGAAGGTAGTTTTTATTCCTAATGAACAATTTTCATTGCTTGACCTTGGTCCAAGTCTTTAAATCAATACCTACTTCTCCTAAAACCATAATGGTGCCAATATTCCCAATAAGAGTAAAATGAGACACTTGGGAGGTCATGTGTGTGGGTTCAAGGTGTTGTTCATGGCCATGGATGTATGCAATCTTCCTTCAATGCATAGATCATAGGTTTATTTTTTCCACCATGTTCTGGAAACATTTCCCCTACAGATAGGTGAAACCCCACCTTGGATCAAGACTCCTTTGATCCAAGACAGAAGGTAGCAAATGGTTCCTTACTTTACCCTTAAATATATTTTATATACTCACAGATAGAATACAAAGAGAATATGAGAGAATGGGATATATGAATTACCTCCTTTCAATCAGTTGTCCTCACTACTCCAGCCCTTAATATTGATGTCAAAGCTCTTTTTGCAAGAGAAATCCTGGAAGAGACAAAAAACACTTCCTTATTCTACAATATCTTGTTCGGAAAAATAAATCTATTTATTTTTAACTAAGAAAAAATAGATGTTGGACAGGAAATTTTAGGGTTCAACATAGTAAACGAGGCTAAGAACTATGGAATCAAACAAAGGAAGTAGCATGTTCCAGGAAAGAAGAAAAAAAAACAATAAAAAGGGAAAATGAAGCAACGTGACAGGAAACAAGGAAGATCAGTGCAAAGTAAAAGAAAATAATGGTTGGATCGAATACCAACTGCACGAAAGACAGATAGAAAGTGGACAAGTGGATTCCACTTAGAATTATGGTTTTGATTCATGATTTAAGGGTTTTTACCCATTTTTCAATGCAAATCGAGGATGTATCAGGTAGTTAGCTTACCTTCGCATTTACCATAAGGGTCGATGGTTTCTAGGGTTTTGTTGGTGCAAGTGAAATTACATAAAGATCAGCGCTGATACCTTTCTCAGGTATTATAGTTGAGTGCACCAAGTCAGGGGGAGCCTGAAGAGAACAGTTTTAAATCCTTTGTCCTTGATGTC
>JZKD02S2104768.1:354202-371918 GCA_000966675.3 Picea glauca
TAAAGACTTACTGCCACTAAGATTAATGATTCGAAGTTAAAAATGAGAGAAATGGTTAATAATTTACAATAACTGATTCACCCCCCCCTCTCAGTTATTTCATACCTGTAACAGGAAGAGCTGAGAAAAGACATGAAGAACTTAACATTTCAAATGAATCGGAATAAAGGTAAGGAGAAAAGAGAAGATGTATGGTGTACATTATGCAAGATAGAAGGTCATCATAAGAATGAGTGTCCATTATTTTTGCAGTACATAGGAGTAGGTATTCCAAATCCTTTATCTTCAAGTGGACCATGGTGTGAGATATGAATAACACATGGGCATGATCCATATCATTTCCCCATGATGCAAAAGTATTAGATAGTACCAAAGAGTACATTTTGTAATTTTTGCAAGTTAGTTGGAAATGAAGACAAGGAATCGAGAACCTTGGAAATAATGAAGGAGATGACATAAAATGCACATAGGGTGCAGGATGAGTTAATGACAACAAAAACTACGCAACAACCATTTTATAATAATATGAAACAACCACAGTGCAATATCACACAACAATTTCAATCACAAATTTAGTACAAAAGTGCACAATAATTTGGAGCACCACTGCATTATAACAACGCACAATAGTGCATAGTTCCACCAAAATACAATAATGTGCAACTGTAGTACAATCAGGGACCTTAGAATAAAACACGACACAAAGATAATCAGGGTAACAGAGGAGGCTATAGAGGAGGTGGTCATAGAGGAAGAGGATTTGGAGGTAAAGGACTAGTAGTTTGTCATAACTATCAAAAACCTAGACACTGTGCAAGAGATTGTCCACACCTAGCTGTGAAATGTATGTATTGTTGTGCAATAGACCATGAGACAAAATACTATATGACACTTCTAGTAAATATACAGGACAAGAGGAGCCAGAATAATTAGAATGTCCAATGGATTTTTGTATAAAACGGAGAAGAGGATGGGAAGAAGATCCACATATTTACTATAGGTGGAGCTAAGATAGGATATGATGCATCAGAGAAGAACCAAGATATAAACCAATGGGTAAGAAAGAATGCATAACTTGAACAAAAGTTTGATGCATGCAAAGAGAAAGAGATATTCAAAGAATCTAGGAAGGAGATCATGAAAGAAAACATTGTGTCTATTTCAGGAACAAAGATAATATGTGATAAACTAGTGTATGACATGCCTCCATTATTTGATCATACCAACAAAGAAAAGAAATCACAACAAGTAACTTTAGAAACATTTTGGGTTCATGTGTAAAATTATTGAATGATAAAAATTCTTTACAAGTACTGAAGAGTCTATTAGAAAAGTGTAATTATGGGGAAGAAGGGGTAAAAATAGTGAATCAGGTCCATAAGAAGAGAAGAACAAGAAGGGAATTCAGGTTTAATGAAAACATTGTAGATTTCAATATGGTGGATATTATACTAGACTTAGGGTTTGAAGTCAATGTTCTACCAAAGAGGACATGGGAAGTTATGGGAGAACCAACCTTAGGGTATTGACCTATCTAGTTGAAGTTAGAATATCAGAATAGAGTGGTGACAATTGGTATATTCAAGGGGATACCAATAGATATATATGGTGTGTGCACCATGTTAGACTTTGAAGTGATTGATATAGTAGATAATACTTCTCCATATCTAGCATTGTTGGGTCTGGATTGGGGTTTTGATAATCAGACTATTATCAATTTGAAGACAATGAAGATGATGTTTGAATCAGGGGAGTATAGAGCTATTATGCTATTGGATCACTGAGAAGGAGGAAGGTATGTGGAACACGTGATATAAAATTTTATTACAGAAGACGTAATTCAAGTGTATAGAACTATGGCGCACGAAGAGGATTATATCAACCCAATTGTAGATGGAATGTTGAATTGGAGGAGTATTATTTATTATGCTTCAGAATATGACATATGATTGGAGTACTGGCAGTAGAGACTACATGAATTATACACCAGAAGATGTGCCAAAATGACATGCACACTAAGATGGATTGGTTCAAAGGTAAGAGAACCTCCTACTTTTTATGGTATGAATGAATTAGAATAATTTTTAATGAAGTTTGAATCATAAGTAGTAGAAAATAAAATATTACCAGTATTAGATATTACTTTGAATTCTACACCTGTCTATTGGTGGGGTACCGATAAGGATAATATCAACAACTGGTTTCAGAGAAAAAGGTTATTGCTCATTAGATTTGGTGCAAAGAAGGAGAACAATTTTTTGGAGAAATATGATGGATTTCCACAACCCAGAGAACATGTAGATAAGTGCATGATGCAATGGAGATTAGTACCACCAGAATAATGACCATATCATTTTATTGACACATTAGAATGCATTCCAAAGTATTGATACACATAACAAGAACAATGTAGAGAAACTGCAAATTGGGAAGTAATACAACATAATTTTGTGGTTACATTTAGCTTTGAGCATGAAGGTAGTAAGAGACATGATATTTGAAGAGATGGAATTTGAAATAATTCCAACATATTAGAATCAGACTAGACATATAGTTAGACAATTGCTACAATGTTATCATGTCCCAGAAGAAGAAGATCCAACTAAAGAAAACCCACACAATATGAAGATCCACAAAATTGAAGGAGAAAGGGAACTAGAAGGTCCAAATCTATATTCAAAAAATTATGTTGCATAATTGAATATCAATAAGGTAAATATGGGAATTTTCAAAAAACCAAAGATTGCAAGCAATGGATATTATTGGGATAATCAGATAGTAGAAAGAATCACAAAGTTACCGCGTGAATATAGTGACTTGTTTCCATCAACATTTTTAGAGATGAAGGGATTAGCAAGAGAACTAGGAGAGATAAAGATCCCTCTGAATCCATAAGCCATACCTATAAGATAGAGAACTTGCAGGTTAAGTCAAGTCTATAAGCAGAAGGTAAAGGAAAAAATTGACAAAATGTTAGAGGCTAGTATCATAGAACCTATGGAAGAATCAAAATGGATTAATTCTATGGTGGTGAAAGAAAAGAAGCAAGGGGGGATCAAGATTTGTGTAGATTTAAGAAAAATTAATGATGATTTCCTACATGATCCTTTTCCTACCCCATTTACAGATAAAGTGTTGGAGAATGTAGGAGGTCAAGAAGCTTATTCATTTATAGATGGATTTTGAGGATATCATCGGATTAGGATGGCACCAAAAGATAGATATACGACAAAATTTTCTATAGAATGGGGATCATTTCAGTATATAGTAATTCCATTTGGACTGAATAATGAACCTACAATTGTTTCAAGGATAGTAGTAGCATCCTTTAAGAAATTTATTCATAAGTTTTTGGAGGTTTACTTGAATGATTGGACAATTTTTACTTTATTGAAGGATCATGTGGAAGTGTTAAGACTGATGTTAGACAGGTGTAGAGAATGTCAGATTTCATTAAATATTAAGAAATGCATTTTCATCACACCTTTTGGTATTTTGTTAGGTTATGTGGTGTGTAAATAGGGTTTTCTAGTTGATCCTACTAAAATTGTTGTCATAATGAATTTACCACAACCAAAGACAGTGCACCAATTGAAGAGTACACTTGTCCATACATGATATTATAGGAAGCTCATAAGGGGATATGCACACGTTACTACATTAATGGAGAAGTTTTTGAAGAAGGACACTAAGTATCAGTGGAATGAATAATTCCCACAGAGGTTGGATATTTTGAAGGAGAAGATGGTAACTAGACCAACTTTAGTGTTTCCATACTAGAAAAGAAAATTTCATGTGCATGCAAATGCATCTGCATTAGCATTAGGAGTAGTATTAACATATCTAGGATAAGTTGATATAGATCACCCTATAGAATTTCCAAGTAGGTAGTTATCATATTTAGAAAAAAAACTACAACGCTACAAAAAGGGAAGGATTAGCTATGGTGTATGCATTGTAGAAATACAAACATTACATTTTAGGGAAACATTTCAAGATGTTTATAGATCATTATCCTCGTAAATATTTAGTCAATAAGCCAATTTTAGGGGGGAAGATATGAATATGGCTACTTTTGTTTCAAGATTTTGAATTTGAATTTATGCTGAAGCCTAGAAGATTGAATGCAGGACCAGATCACTTATCCAGGATAACTAATGGAGAAGAACCAAGTAACATGGAGGACAAATTCTTGGATGCACAATTGTTTTTAGTATATAAAACTGATGAGTATTTTGTTGGAATTATTGAGTGTTTGAGTACAGGATTTGCACGAAAGGAATTTAATACTACATGGAAGAAACATTTGGTGGTCAGAGCTGCAGACTACCAATTGATTGTATGTCATTTATACAAGCTTGGAGCAGACAACATTTTGAGAAGATGTGTTATGGATCATGAAACACCTATGATTTTAGCACAAGAACATGAAGGGATTGTTGGAGGATGCTATGCAGGGAAATTCACCGCACAGAAGGTATTTCACACAGGATTATGGTAGCCAACAGTTCACAAGGATTCAAAGGAGTACTATCAGAATTGTGATGTCCGCTAGAGAGTTGGAAATCCATCCAGAAGGGATGAGATGCCATTGAGACCACATGTAAATTTTCAAGTGTTTGAAAAGTGGGAATTAGACTTTGTAGGTCCAATTAATCTATCAACAAGAAGGTAAGGAGCCAGATTTATTATTACCATGACATAATACTTGAATCAATGGGATGAGGCATCATCACTAAAGGATTGTATCACATAGACTACATGTTGGTTATATTTATAAGTTTATATGTTTAACTTGAGTGACCTAGGGTTCATGTCTACTGGGGTTCCAACAAAGACTCTAAAACTATCGACCCTCCTTGTAAACCAAAAGGAAACACAACGCACACCGTGCACTGCGTAGTCTCACCTGAGATGGTCATAATGGGTGACTGAAATACTCAGGTGTTTGCAGAACAGGATTGAGTGGGGATCTAAGAAATGTGCGTTAAGAGTTCTATTTAACTTATTAAAGAAATAAGTTTTCATTCAGGATTATGCATGGAATGTAATCAACCAATTTATTAATCATGCCAATAACTACTTAAAAAGAGTAAATAAACACATGCATTCAATCACATAACATAGGTTTTACCGTGGTTCACCCCATCCTGGGCTATGTCCACAAAGATCTGTCTCTTCAGCTCTCTTATTATAGAAGTTCAAAAACTACAGCACCATGTTCTTTATAGCTCCTCTTAGTCAGGTCGAGATCTATTATGAGGTGGACTAGATCACACCAAGCTCCTCATCTTATGATCTAACCCTCAAAATCTACCCTCCTTTCTACTGTCTAGATCAAGAGCTTACAAAATTTAGTCGTATAGAAAAGGATTACAACTAGCTATCAAACAAGTACTCCTCCTCGACACTCTCTATATCCACCTCTCTTTGTCCCTATGAGACCTAGGTATCTATATTTATACATTTCTAGCTCACCATCCATTACAGTGTATTGCAAAAAACCTAACCCTAATGTCATTAGGTATTCCATGCATGCGCATGTACTTCTCTTCCTTCCAGCTGTCGCTTTCCTCGTGCATGATTTATTTCCAAAAATGTCCTTTATTTCCACTTTGTGATACTTCCAACAGCCCCCCAACACTGACATGTGGCTCATCTTGAGCCACCTATTCTTTGTGTGCTTTGTTGATCTCCCTGGTGATCACCTGGAAATTTTCCCTGAGCTCCATTGTTTGCATTTGAGCCTGCGCAGTCTTCTCCTTGAGTGCATCCAATGTCTGTAGTGTAATCACGTAGTTGATCAACATTGTTCCATATATGTCTTGTCTTTCTCTACTTGTGCAATGACCTCTACTTCTCCCTCCTGGAGTGGTTCCATTTGGGCTTGGCATTGTTTCTTCTACATCTACGCAGTTATGAGCTTTGCCTACATTTTCTTCATGTCTTTTGCCCCTTTCATGCACTCCATGATGGAAATTGTCTTCTACCTCTGCTTGAGATCTTGGATAGTTGTGCTTATCCTTTCATCTTCCTAGTTCCACTAATGGAACTGTTGATCCTTTTCCAGCTTTGTCCAGAGCTGCATTTCTTTCTTGAACAAGTCTCCCGCTGCATGGACTTGTCGTTCTATATCTTTTATTTGCTCTGTTGCCTCTTGTTTCCTTTTCTCCTTCATTGCTAGTGGAGTTGTAGGTGTGAGTTTCTCCCAGATATTCTCAATCTAATGTTGGTATTGATCAATTTTATTCACAATCTAATTAATCTTCTCTTTCGTCGTGAGTTCAGTCGTCTACGCAATATTTGGAATCTTTTCATAGGCTACAACCACTTTCTTCTCTAGTCCCTTCATGCATTCCCTCTCCTCGTTGGTCTCGAGCTTGGTCTAGCTATTTATCCTTTACCTACTACAGTTCAGCTATATCTATGCGTGAGAGATACTGTACCTCCTAGGTAACACTAACTTGTAGTTTATATAGGGCCTTGATTCATATCTACAGTAATACCAACTACAATTGAGCCAAGTCCTTTAGGGTTGTCTTCCCCATGATCTCGTCCATGTGTAGCATGGTGGGTGTAACATGAAACATTGCACTCGACTGTGGTACTGTATGGACTATATCCCTCTTGCTTGCTTTAGGTTATCCTCATGTCTATGATGTTGATGGGCCCATTTCTATGCTATTGACAGTTGTTTGTGCTTCCCCGATCTATCTGAGGAGTTGTCACATATATTTTAGTTCTTCTTCAATTATGTCCCTTTGGCGTGCAACATTATCAAAATCATTGAATGTGCGATCATGGATCACTTGGTCTATCATTTCTGCATCATCCTCCGTGATCATGTATTATGGAGGTGTTCTATACACCTTCATCTTCTTCTGCACACCCCCCCTTCTGAGTGGTTGGTCTCTTAGTCAGGTCTAGATCTTGTGGAGTAGGACTTGGTGTAGTCCCCTGTGATGCCTCAACCTATTTTTTTTGTACTTGGGCTGCCTGTTTATTGTTCTTTTTCCCTGTCTGGACTCCTCTATTGGATGCCCCCCCCTTTCTTCTACTTTGGTTTGGTCTATTCTATCCTTGCTTTCTTAGGAACTGTGTCTTCCTAAGGATGTGCCTATTCCTTCCCTACCTCCTCAGTATGTGTATGTTCTGACCTTTCCTCCTCCTCCTCTACCCCTATAGGTATGTCTTGAGTGAGGAATGGAATCCTCCATGCATCTTCCCAATCCTTGATGGCCATTTCTATGTCCCCCTCCATGATTCAATAGCGCACTTGTAGCCATTTCTTGTTGGGTTCCTTCCACGCCTGGATCCACATCGCTTGTATAGTGGCCTTGAAGTTATCTATGCCCTGATAGTTTGCCACAACCTATGGTGTTATCCTATAGATGTTGTCGATGGTCTCTTGTAGGTTTTGAAGATATACTTCGAATATAGTTGCATTCATTTTTCTATTCTTGGCATCTGAAGTGACTCCAAGTGATAAGTATCTCAATCCATGTGTTAGGGAACCAACCCCTCATGTATGTAGAACAATATATTTGAATGTAATAAAGGTCAATATTAATAAGGCCTTGCAATAAGGTAGAATAAGTCGAATGTAAGAAGACCTAATAGAAGCTTCCACTTCTAGAAGGATCTTCCTCTAAATGGTTCTTTTGATAGACATATTTAGTATAAATAGGAGTCGAGGGTATGAGAACCCTAGCTTGGATATTATTTTAATAGATCTCTTCTCAGCTGAAGGTTTCCTTCTCGAAGAGGCCCATGAACATTGCTCTCATAATCAAAGTGCTCTTTCTGGTGCTATTTTGATATCATTCCAGTGTTATTGTGGTGTTGTTCTGGTTATATTGTTCTTTTTCTTCCATTTCTAGAATTTTATTTTTGTTCCGAATACTTTTTATATCTGGAATATTACAAGTAGTATCAGATCACTTTCCTCGACAGAAAATTGTCGGTTAATTTTTTCCAGGGAAGAGACGTATTTCGACGTCTTTAAGCTATATAAATCTATAGTTAAGCATATAAACCCGTAGTTGTGGGATTCATACACGCAATAAAAAAAAGTGGTTCTTAAGTGCACATTTTTTGGCCACCCTTGTAACCCCTGTTGGCACCCCTTCGAGTGGTAGCGCATCAGACAACACTTGTATATGGATTGGCCTAGATTTCCTGAAGCCCTCTTTAGATAAATCGATTGGTCGCCTGACTGCTAGAGTGTCACCGAGAACAACAATCGGGAAGATACTCTCTAGTACCTGGGTAGTCGAGTAGTATGGCTAAGGGCATGGTCTAGCCTCCTTAGTTGGTTCCATGAGATATTGGGCTGAGTACTGTTGGAACCCGCACGTATAGCAGAGAGATATAACAAAGGGAAAACCCTTGTATTTAGAACTCTTGAATACCTAACTATTCGGGACATAAACAAAACATAAAATAGATAATATCTATTTCTGCACAACTGTGTTCGAGTTTCCAAATCACTACACATTTATTCTTGGTTAAGAATTTGGGAATTTCATCACTGCAATGTTCTTCAGACAAAAGTATAAATCTGCAAGTGTTAAAAAACAATTCTGGAAATGTTTGCACCATTATTTGAGACCTATTCCATTGGATTTATCTTTTCTCTCTTATCACATTCATACCTATCATTTTTCAGAAAAAAAAATTACCCCACCCACCCCTTTTCAATTCCCTCGTCATGATGGCCCATACCCATAGCCAAGACTTGGAATCTCACTTCAATGCCTTGCAATCTAATTTCACAGAGACCCAACAAGAAGTGAGACAATTCAATGACAATATTTCCACCATCAATCAAAACATGCACTCCTCCATCGCCGCATCAATCACTGAACTCAAAGAAGACCTTAAACAAGACATGACTACCCAACTTGAATCTGTCGTTTCGATGATCTACACCAAGCTACATATCCATACAGATCCCCCTTTATCTAACCCACCTTTTCATACCGAATCTGAGACTACATCTCATTCCCATAATTTCTAGCCCCATCACTTTCAGCGTGACCTATGCCTTCCGTGGATGGATGTGACCAAATTTGATGGCTCAGATCCCACTGGTTGGGTAACTCAAATGGAACATTATTTATATTTTTATTGCATTATAGATGACTTGGCCAAACTCTGGTATGGTGTTCTCCATCTAGATCAAGAACGTTGGCAATGGTGGCAATGGAGAAAAACTTCCCGTCAAGGGTATATTTCTTGGACACAATTTGTGGCAGAGCTTTATGAACGCTTTGACACTGACACCAACTATTTAGTCCGTTTGAAAAATTTGAAACAATATGGAACAATGGAAGAATTTATAGCTTCTTTTGAGCGACTAGATTTTTGTACAGAGGGCATGTCTGATGATTTTTTGTGAGAATGTTTTATTAGTGGCCTCAAGGATGAGATTTGTGCCCATGTCCTCATGGATCGGCCTTAGAGTTGGGTGGAGGCTACTAAAATCGATAAGGAATCAAAACGGGTTCTCTCTTGTCAAAACTGGAAACCCCCCTTTATTCCTTGGACTAAACTAGTAAATTCCACTACTCCTTCTTCTCCACTAAAGATCCAAAAATTAACCAGGGCTGAAATGGTTGAACACCAACTCAAAGGACTTTGTTATAATTGTGATAAAAAATATTTTTTGGGCCACAAGTGTAAGGAACAAAAGATTTTTATGGCCATCTCGGAGGATATTTCAGAAGAGGATGTTGAAACTCCCCTTGTGTTTGAGTCACCTGAACCCACTGACATAACCCCTCCCTTAGAACCTCCTGAAATAGAACCAGTCATTTACCTAAATGCTCTCATTGGCTTCTATACCCCCCAAATCCTCAAGGTAATTGGTTACATCAAGCATAGGAAGGTCATCATTCTTGTTGATAGTGGAATCACCCATAATTTTATTCATCGCTGCATTTCCCAAGAAACCCATTGATATATCCATGCAGTCAATAATTTCCAAATCATGATTTCCAATGGTGGATACATAAAATGTGCAAGGCATTGTGAAAATGTGTGTCTCCAAATTGGTGACTACCACTTGATATCTCATATGTTTTCTATCGACATGGATGGTTGTGAAATTGTGTTGGGTGTAGACTGGCTAAGGACTTTGGGTCCCATTCTCATGGATTTTAAGGAATTATCCATGCAATTCGACAAGGAGGGATGACAATATAAGTTTCACGACATCATTTTCAGTTAACCTGAGATTATTAGTTCCCATCGCATGGAAAAGATTATCATAAAAGGACATTCTAGCGTTAATGCCCAACTCCATGCCATACAAGCAACTGAGACACCCTTTGTGTTGCAAGACCTCCAATCCATCCTCTCTAAACATCAAGTGGTATTTTCCACTCCCCAAGGAATCCCTCCTTACCATGGTGTTCATGATCATTCCATAACCCTTGTACCAGGAATCCTTCCTCCCCATATTCGTACCTATCGCCATACCTTTTCCCAAAAAAATGAAATTGAGAAAATGGTTCAAGAACAGCTTTAACGCAAGTGTTATCCACCCTAGTAAGAGCCCCTATTCTTCTCATGTGTTCATGGTCATTAATAAATAAGGTTATCAACGCATGTGTCCTGACTTTTGTGCCCTCAACAAACTCACCATTAAAGACAAATTTCCCATTCCTATAATTGATGACCTCTTCTATTAATTGAGTGGCGCCTAGTTCTTTACTAAAGTTCAACTTCATTCTGGATACCACTAGATCCATATGAAAGAGGCATACATTCCTAAGACTACCTTTAGAACTCATAAGGGCCACTATGATTTTTTGGTTATGCCCTTTGGCTTATGCAATCCCCCCTACGTGTTCCAAAGCCTCATGAACCATGTCTTGCGTCCTTTTCTCCATCATTTTGCCTCAGGTTTCTTTGATGATATCCTACTCTATAGAAAAACTTGGACATACCATGTTGCTCATGTGGATCGAGTTCTCCATCTACTATCTCAACACCAACTTTTCCTGAAAAAATATGAATTTTATTTTGGCACCTCGGAGGTCAAGTACTTGAGTCATCTTGCTGGCAAGGAAGGCATCAGGGTAGATCCTAAGAAGATTGAAGCTATTCAAGACTGGCCTCACCGAAATACTCTCAAGAGATTGCATGGATTTATGGTCTTAATAGGTTATTATCGCAAGTTTGTTAAGAATTATGGAAATATTGTGGCACCTCTCATTGCACTCCTTAAAAATAATTCTTTCACTTGGACTCCAACAGCTCCTCAAACTTTTCAAACCTTGAAGATGGCCATGTGCACCACTCCAGTCCTATCCCTTCTCGATTTCATAAAGACCATTGTATTGGAATGTGTTGCTTCAGAGAAAGGAATTAGCATTGTCCTTATGCAAGAGGATCGACCTTTGGCCTTTACCAACAAACAACTGTCTGAAGGAAATTTGGAAAAATCAATCTATGAAAATGAAATGTTGGCTATTCTGCATGCCATTGATTTGTGGCGCCTTTATCTATTGGGGAAATGCTTCCAAATTAAGGAATATCATCAAAGCCTCAAGTATTTTCTAGAACAACGCATTTCCTCCCCAGAGAAACAAAAATGGGTGACTAATCTCTTTCGTTATTATTATGAGATAATTTACAAGAAAGGAAAGGACAATGTGGTTGCAGATGCACTTTCCTGAAAATATGAAGATGAATGATTGTTTTTTTCTCTCTCCTTAATTGTACTAGATTGTCTCCAAGTCGTTCACTAGGAATGGATACATGATCCCAAAAGTTTGCATCTATACAACAATTGTAGTCCAATTCTCCATTCCCCCTAGGGTACTCTTGGCTTCATGATGAACTTTGATACAAAGGCCATTTGTATTTAAGTAAACAGTCAAAACATAAATCCATGGTACTTTTTGAATGTCATGCTACACCAACAGCTGGGCACTTCGAGTTTACCAAAACCTATGACATGGTAAAACGTTTTTTTTTTCTGGAATGGTATGAAACAAGACATTCGTAATTTTGTAGCTGAATGTGATGTGTATCAATGCAACAAGGGTGAAAAATTAAAATCTCCTAACACACTACAACCACTTCCAATTCCACCTGCTATTTGGAGGGATATCTCTATGGATTTTATTACAAGCTTACCGAAATCAGGAAATAAATCAGTCATCATGGTGGTAGTTGATCTCCTTTCCAAGTATGCTCATTTATGTTCTCTTCAACACCCATTTACAGCATCCACTGTGGCTCAACTTTTCATGGATTAGGTCTTCAAGCTTCATGGTATGCCGCATTATATTGTTTCTAATCATGACCCAAATTTCACCAGTAATTTTTAGCAAGAAATGTTCAAGATTCAAGGCACCCAAATGCATCTCAGCACAACCTATCATCCCCAAACTGATGTTGTCAACAAGTGTTTGGAAACACATTTGAGGTGTTTTACTTATGAAGATAAAAATCAATGGGCTCAATGATTACCCCTAGTTGAATGGTGGTACAACACTTCATACCATATAGCTACCTGCATGAATCCTTTTGAAGAAGTATATGGAAAAAATCCACCTTTAGTTCTCTCATATTTACCAGGTGTATTGAAGGTCCAGGCAGTTGACCAAACGCTTACAGTTTGAAAGGATATTCTATGTACCCTCAAAGAGAATTTGGTCATGGCCCAAAATTGCATGAAGCAACAAGAAGATAAAGGTCGCTTTGAACATCAATTTACATAAGGGGATCAGGTGTTTCTTCGACTACAACCTTACAAGCAAAATTCCCTCAAGTTCGATCGTTTTCAGAGGTTGGCACCCAAAGTTTATGGTCCTTATACCATTCTCAAGTGTGTGGGACAGGTGGCCAATCAATTATCTTTGCCTGATGATTCTAAGACACATCCTATTTTTCATGTTTCATGCTTAAAGAAGGTGATTGGAACTAAGTGCCAAACTCAAACCAACCTTCCTAAGTTGGACGAAGAAGGATCCATTTGGCTACATCCACGAGAAGTTTTGGACCAGTGTGAGCATCATCTGCATCAACGAACCATCAAGTTAGTGTCATTCGAGTGGAAAGAAACAAATCCAACAGATGCCACTTGGGAACCAACTACCATTCTGCAACAATTTCCACATATCAAGCCTTGGGGACAAGGCTGTTTTTAACGGGGAGGACATGTTAGGGACCTAACCCCTCACTATGTAGAACAATATATTCAGATTTAATAAAGGTCAATATTAATAAGGCCTTGCAATAAGGTATAATAAGTTGAATGTAAGAATACCTAATAGAAGCTTCTGCTTCTAGAAGGATCTTCCTCTAGATGGTTCTTTTGATAGACATATTTAGTATAAATAAGAGTCGAGGGTATGAGAACCCTAGCTTGGATATTATTCTAATAGAGCTCTTATCAACTGGAGGTTTCCCTCTCGAAGAAGCTCATGAACATTGCTCTCAGAATCAAAGTTCTCTTTATGGTGTTATTTTGATATCATTTAAGTGTTATTGTGGTGTTTTTCTGGTTATAATGTTGTTTATCTACCATTTCTATCATTTTATTTCTATTCTGCATACTTTTTGTATCTGGAATATTACACCATGATTGGGTTTGGGTCTAGTGGTGAAAAATACATTGTTTGGTTCCTTCCATACCATGATGGATATCAGCATGATCAGCCATGAATAATGAAATTATTTCCCTAGATCTTGTGCATCCTTGCAGTCATCTAGAAACAGATTCAAAAGATAAGGGGCCCAGTTGATTATGGTTCCCTTGGCACACTATGCTGCAGCTGTGACAACCTCAGTGAGACTTTCTCCTTATGGAATTTTTATATCATCTTGTAGGCCATAATGTTTGTGTCCATTCTTGTCACTATGTCATTGATCTGTTTGATGATGATTCTGCATGTTCCACTCTCGGTGTTGTATTTATTTTTCATCTCCTCGGCCAGTTATTTCTCCTTTATTTTTTCCTCAAGGAACTATGCAGGATCCATGCCCCATGATGGAAACCCTGTGATGTGTGAAATGAGATCGACGTCTATTGAGATGAGATTTTCCAGCCACAAATCTCCTCCATGTGTGACTACCATCAATTTCTTGAAGCAATTGTTTGGGTATTGGCCTCTGCCAAAGTGTGGAAGGTACAACAAACCTAAGATTCTAGTTTTTGTTAGTCCTACAGTCCACTAGACTGGTTGATGAATCATTTCCCCATATTGATCTACACCCACTGTCTATAGGTAGACTTTCTTCGCGAACTCCGGTTACTTTTCCGTGTCCATTACATCATGGTCAGAGAACTTTAATTTTTCTACATGACCTAACAAATCTTATTTTATATGTACCCCTTATGTTATGGATGGAAACACAATTGTTGCAGCAGGTTGTCTGCGCAGTGACCTAGGTACCTTTTGTTTGTCCCTTTTTTGTGGGGGCTAGATCGAGGTTCTTGCCTCCGTTGTTTGTTCTTTGGAAACCTACTCTGGACTGCTAGTGACACCCTCCGCTGCTTCGTCCTTTGGTTGTTATGACATGGTTTTTTGTGATTCTTATGGCACAACCATTTCTTCCTAGTTTGAATCCATTCCATTACCTCTTGGTTCTCCTGTAGGGTTTGTTGGACACACCTGTCACACTTAAAGGGGGGGGTGAATGAGTGTGGGGATCTTTTTCCCAAAACTTCCCTCTTACACAAAAACTCCTTAGTTAACATTCAACATTTTCTCATTACTCATTGTTTTCATTTATAATCATTTATATATGAATACATATCAGCAACATATATCAACAACATATCATCAACAAATCATTACCACAAGGAACACAAAGAACACAAGATGTATACACAATTTTTCTTTTTATTATGGACTTCAATTCGGGGGTTTTTCAGCGACAACTGAATAGAGTACAACTCTACAAGATCACTAGTTCTATATGAAAGACTCAACTTAAATTCTTAGCACCAACTGAGATGAGGCAACAATCCTCAACAGATATCAATCTGTCAACATAAACAAGTGCATCAACCATGCACCAACCTGTGCCAAACAACCTGTAATCAACTTGTACCATAAACAAGTTCATCCAACCATGTATCAAGTATATACCAATCATGTGTCAAATACTCATCAACAATGACTCATCAATATGTACCAACATGATCAACTATACACCTCATGTATGTTCCAACTCATCAACTGCTTGTCTCAACCATGACTAGTTTTGGATTAGTCAACAACCAAAACTTGAAATAATCATAAATTTTCACCTGTAATGAATAAAGATATGAAACTGATACACAATGTTCTTTAGTGTGTTTTATGCAATTCGTCCAGGTGGAACTACTTGGAACCTTTGAGAAAAGGTGTTATAGAAAAAATGGCATACCTTGTTGAATTCTGAATTATTCTAGAGAGTGACCTTGTAGAGCATGGCACACACAAAATGTTTGTTGAATTGATATGAAACTATTACAAAAAATACTACAACTATGACGTTATGACGTTTTTACCCGAAACACCTATTTTTGACTAGTTTCAGGACTAGCCACAAACCCTATTTTCCATGGAGTGTAGCCCCTAAAATACAAAGACCCACAAGTTGAATGTTTTACCACATATACTTGGGTATGTTTTCTCAATGTCATAGCAATTTCATGATCTGACTCATTATATAAAAAATGCTATAGTGAAAATGGTGAGATGACCTATAAATAACATACCTTAGAAAGCATCATCAAAAGAATTTATCCTCCCTTCAATTCCGGCCCTCTTTTCTTCACCTTACTTCTGAAATTCAGCTTAGATAACCTTGGTTACCTCAGTCACCTATATATCTTCAATATTCTCAAGTGTTCCACACCAAAAATGCTCAAGAAGCTCTCACAATAAGCTCTCCATCAATACTCCAAAATATATTCTCACAAGAAGCTCTCCATTGATCCACAAAAAGGATGATGTACAAGAGACCATTGCTATCTTATTTATACTTTCATCCTTTAGGTCACTTAACCCATTTTTAGGTCACTTAACTCATTTCTAGGTCACTTAACCTATTTTCTTTATTTTTGGGTAACCACTTTCCATAAATAGAAATTTCTCCAATATTTTATCATTTAAATATTCCTTCTTGATTTTCTCGTCTTAATTTATCATTTTTTTATTTTTTTTCACTTCTCTTTATTAATTAAATAATCTACCTTGAATTTGTCACCTTACTTTATCATTTAAATAATTATTTCTTCTTTTAGGTCACTTAACCCATTTCTAGGTCACTTAACCTATTTTCCTTATTTTTAGGGTTAACCACTTTNAGAATAAATGCCGACATGCGAAGATCCATGTCAAGTAAGACAGGTCATGGCCACGAAACATACACTGTGGATCCATGCCGATATGACTCAAATCTGAACATAGCCACCAAAAATAGATTGTGGATCTATGTGTTAAAGACTCAAATTTGAACATAGCCACCAGACATACAATGTGGATCTATGCAACAGTACACTAAATATACTCCAACGCAACCCAGATCTATCAGAAAATATCTAGGGTCTTCATCTCTGCCACTCTATAGTACGAATCTAACCATGTGATTACATGTATCGAAGTCGAACATGGTAGAAACCACCTGATTATTGGTCATTAGTGTATACCATTAACAAGTGTGAGGGAAATTACCATTAATGTCAATGACTCCCAAGGTACATTAGTACAATCCAACGAATGTGAATAAATGAGCTGAAGTCGAACACTAGGTGGAATCTCCTGATCAGGGATCAATAATGAAAACCCACGGTCGAAAGCGAGGAAACCTGCCATTGAGGCATGCAAGTTCCAAGGTACCAATTAGTTTCTAAGTCTAATTCATGGATAATGAGTTGAATTCGACAGGAAAAGACTCGTCACAGGAGGGCCTTAATGTATCCTACATCAATGACACGAAACAAGTAACAAGAATTGATGTAGATCAGAGTAACAAGTGATTCAAGACTGACTCAGGGATGGCTGATGCAATAGAAGGTTTAAAGACTGCAGAAATGGCCGACGCAATAGAATTATTTTCAGGTTGGACATCTTTTTGAACATATTGATGACATGACAACTGTCTTGGAAACACTGACTCAACAACAGGGATCACAGACCGATTTGTAATCTTATAAAGGAGTATGATCAGGAGACAAGTGGATTTTCCAACCTAGACACAAGGTGGGTGAAAGGGTGTCATGTTCAAAAGTGACTCTTCCACAAAATACAAGTTTAGACACAATTCTTTCCCAATTTTCCCCCCACCATTTCTGGCGAGTACCTCTTTATTTTAACGCAAGCTTGAGGAGGATAACATATTCTTGTAATGTAAGCTCATCCTTCGGATGCGTCCCTCGGAGTATGTTTAACGAACCCTAGGAAGGAGTGGTTTGATCCCATTGTGGGTCTTTCGATGTTTGTTTAACGAGTCCAAAGAAAGAAAACTCAGGGGTTTTTCATGTTTAGAGAGTCTGAAAAACACTTAAAGAAAACTCAGGTCCCATATCGGTCTTTCAATGTTTGTTTTATGAGTCCAAAGAAAGAAAACTCAAAGGTTTTTCATGATTATAGAGTTTAAAAAACACTCAAAAGAGAAGTAGAACTCTCTCAGTTTCTTTTTCGTAAAGTAGTCTGATGAGACCGAAAAAGAGATAAACTATCGCTCAACAGATGTTTTCTTCAAATAC
>JZKD02S2104769.1:1896-18763 GCA_000966675.3 Picea glauca
AGAGTGGCTTTGAGATTTGCTTTGTCAAGATAGATTGTGAGTAGCTATCAGATCTATGGTTTCAGAATCCTTGGAGTAAGAAGTGTGTGGGGAACGAAGGACAGTAGGAAGGGACGTTACGACATCAAGGCTCTGGTTGTAATTTTCTCTTTCAATTAATATGATACAGTGATATATTTATTTCGCATAAAGTGATATCTACTTTATTACATAATTCTTTGATCATATGTATAGATTAGCTATTGGATATATTATTTGCTTTCACTTTGGTTGGTTTGTGTTGTTTTGATATTGATCACACAAGAGCGCTGGAGCGAAGCAAGGAACAACAAAGACCAATGAAGCGATTACAAGGTACATATCTTCTTCTCACTTCCAATTTAATTCAATAGTTAGATCTAGGGAAAGCGGTATATTCTGTCATGTTTTGTTCTAGATCCAGGTGGATCTAGGGAGATCGGTTTGTGTCCGCACTTACGGATTTATCCTGAAACATCCCTTCTTACAGATCTAATCCTAGCTTCACTTTTCTATGAGAAAGTGCTCAAATGGGTGGTTGTTCTACTTATTACACCTCATCCATATATCCTTCATTCGCTATGTCAGTTTCTACGAACACTTTTCCCATGAGAGACCTCCATCTATCCTCTAGTATTTCATATGGAGGGAGTTAGTTTTATGGTACGGTCTACCCCCTTCACGAAATCCCTTCATTTGGGGGCAATATATATCCTCACCTGAGTAACTTGTGTCACGCCTTTTTCTCTTCGCATACATCTTCTTCGGTGATGATTCCTTTACAAACCTATATGGATCAATTGGGAGGAAGATACTACCCTATCAGGTAGGGATAAGGGGTAGACCAGAATCCTTCCTGGTCTAAAATTTCTCAAAACCAGTCTTTCCCGAGACCTTGGTCTCAAATGCCGCAACTAATATCCATCATCGGTCCGGTCACTACAAGTCATACTAGAATTATATCACCAACCTCTGCTAGTCATGTTGGATATTGGTCGACAACCTCTGCGAGCCATGTTGAAGACCAACAACCAACAGTTGTAATTCATGATGAGGGCACAACTCTAGTCGCCATGAGTCATACTGACATCACATCTCCAACCTCAGTTTTTCATATGGCGGATGAACCACCAGCCTCATCCAGTCGCATTGAGAGCATGTTACCAACCATTGTGAGTTACATTCGGGTAATTCATACAATTGAGAAACCTCAACGTCTAGGACACAAGCCCAAGTTCCTTTGTAGGCTTTGCAAAGGAGGACATTTAACTTACTTGTTCCCTACTACTGCGGTAGTAGAAGAAGTGCAATCCTTTTATGATAACCCTTCGGGTTAGGAGTCGTATTTGGTTTCCCAACATTATATTTCTCCTTTGATTGACACAACAGTCATTTTGATGCAATCTTCTCCCAACAACGCTCCTGTTATGAGGAGTGAGGCTTCTTTTGACCATGTTATTAACATTTCTAGTCTTGCACCTTCTGAACAAGGGCGAGTGTTACTCTCTCAAATTACTCTCCATCCAAGTCTTAGAGAGGTTCCCTTTTATTGGGATGGTCTTGTGGGGTATCAAATTCATTCTCCTATTCCCTTTCAAATAAGAGGCGTTATCCATTACATCACTGAGAAGGTAACCTCCGAGAGTATTTTATCTCCCTCTAATTGGAAATCTCTGGGTTTTCACAATCTTGTGTCAGTTGTTTGTAAGTTGCTTACCTTTCATAGAAATCCTGCACGGGAGCCTTGGCCTCCCCCAAGACATGCCTCTTAGAAAACTCCTAACGATTTTGGTTTAATCGTTTTTTCAAATCCCTCAAAAAGCGAAAATATCGTCGAGTGAACTTGTCTCTTTCACACTCGTAAATTGAATTTGAAAGGAACTCTATTTGGTTCAAGTTTACCCCTTTTTCAAACCAAGTAGACTAATATTACGAAAAAGGAAATTTTTTGGCGTTAAGTTGTAATTGCATATCATTATCTTTCTTGCAGTATTGATCCTATTGTTGGTTCTCAATTTTTCATTATAATCCTATCACCTCAGCAGTTTGCATCATCAGCCAAGCATAGAATTGTTTATATCCTTTGCAGCTTGACACCCTATACCCAAGAGGAAACATTCCCCCGAGTGTCCAGCTCCCGCATGCACCTCCTTGCATTGAGTATAGGTATGTTCCACTGTTGGAACTAGTTGCTTACTTGTGACACTCATTTCCTCCTCTATATCATAACATTTATTTCACTATTAAAAAACAAAAAAAGATGGGAGGGGAAGGAGCATTATCTTATATTGGTAGAAGTCTTGTCATCTTTGAACAAAGCACAAAACTTTTGAGTCCACTTGTCATAAAAAAATTGGGTTTAGCATGAACTTAGCAATCTGAGCTTATTACGTAGAGTTTACTCCCCTGAATGGTTACTCTTCCAATGCCTATGGAGAGTTTGATTGATTCCTCCTGCATATCAAAGTTTCATCATTGATTCTATGCTACCAGATTATTCCATATGTCACATGCTCTTGTTCAAAGGATGTCTATCAACCTGTGTCATACATTCCTCATAACTCTTGAATTTTCAGTTCGGCCATACCCTTAGTATATCTTAGAATTACATGAAACTGTAGTCCTATCATGCACCCTGGTCCTATTTTCATCAATGGTAGGTAACCTTGAACCCAACTGTCGACATTTCATTATTGATCGTTGACTAGAAGGTTTCCTTTGTTTTCGATGACAAAAAATATATTCACACATCGGTATTCGTGCAGTGTCTTGGAGGCCGTCAACCTTATTGGTGGTTTCCTCTACTTTGTCAGTAGTTTTCCTTATTTGTTTCTATTCAAAGGGTCTTTTTCATGTACCGCTCGCATCTGGCACACACGAAAGATGCACAGGGTCATTGGTTTGTGAACATGTTCTTCGACCGATTTCCTCCAAATCATCAAGATCCTTCTTTGTACCTCGTGCTGAATGATGAGAGATGCCTCAATTCTCTCTTTCAGTGAGTCTCCTCCCATCGACTTCAACCCATCTATTCTGGAAATGAGACCTAGAGTCCTATGAGTACCTAGAGGCTTGCATTCATTAGTGGTAGGTTCTCCTGCCATCGACAATTGGGAATACATCAATGTCTCTTGATCGATGGATTCTTCAAGTGTTCGACCCATACACATTTATTCACACTTGTAAGAATGTACTTGGTGCCTTGATACCTACTTTCATTATCGGTAGGTTGTCTTGCATTTGTTAACGATATACCTTAATAACCAGTAATCAAATGAAGTCTCATTGTGTTCGAACTCAAATCCTTTATTCACACGATGTATAATTTCACCTTTGGCGGATCGTGTAGAAGACTTGAAGACATCAGTTCATAGTTGCAACTTTTCTGAGTTGTTTCTATCTCTCATTGGACTAGTACCTATGTGACTTCAGTGATCATGGGGGATCAGATTGTACTCCATTGTATATAGATATATTTAAATTGATTTTGAGACTGGTTTTACTGGGCCTTGTTCATGACTATGACATCCTTTGGCACATAGCCACCTTTGTATTGCATATTCATGGCCATGAACAACTATTTTTTTCACATGGATTTGCAGTGTAATTCAAATTGGCAGCCATGTGCGCAAAGTCAGTACAGATTGTAATATTCTCATGAGAAACTAGTTCTTCTAGCTGAGTCTTCATTACTCCACTTTTGAGTATTATAATGTATTTCGGCCATTGCAGATACTCCTCTGACCTCACACATTATGGGGCATCTGTTATAGCAAGACTTTCCTCACCCTATGGAAAGTTTCTCAAAAGGCCTTTTTACATTTCCCTGTGTAGACTTGAAGTCCCTTTTTGCAAATCCCACAACATGTGTATATGCAAGTTGCACCATTACAAACCGCGTATATCGATTTTTGTGCCCAAAATTAAAAAATAGTGTTGGGTTTCCATGTTAGGTCACGATATCCATGCTCCTTGACCTTCCATATACTGTAAACGTTATGACTCGACCCTTCAGTTCCATTTGAAGGCTATAAATGGGCCATATCCGAGCTATGTAAAAGAGGATAAGAATTCCACTTTGAGAGCAAAGTTACTCTGGAAAAATTATTCACTTCATATTGAGTCTACATACCTTTTTCCTTTTAAGTCTAAACACATTGTTTAGCCCCCAAGCTCTTCCCTACTTGATTGAGAACTTCATTGTCTCTTTTATATGAGCTTTCCTTTGGTGGAGGATTGAAGTGGTGGAGGCCATCTAGAAGGGACTCGATTTCTCGGTTCTGAACTGTGCCAACACAAAAGTTTGTTATTCATTCACTTCTGTTGATTACATTTTAATAGAAATACTCTTTTCTCGTCCAATTAATATCTTGCAAATATTTGAATCATTATTCCATGGGCATATTTTTTATGAATGTCGATGGATTATGCTATTGAATGTGCTAACTTTCTATATTATCACCATATGCTTGCATTTCTTGGTTGTTGAGGACAAGTTGCAGGTGTATTTCTTTGAGTCAAGTGCTCAACAGTGGACTTCATCGAATGTCTGGATGAGGTAGGATCTTTATCTTGTCTTGTTAGCATATTTTCTTATATAGCATACCTGATATTAGAGTTGATTTCCGTAGTCATTTCCGTATGTTGTGGTTTACCCTCGACCATAGAGAGTTTTTCCTTGTAACACCAAGAATATTCTTTTCTAGACATTTCCACCAAACTAGATGTTTCCAACAAAACCTCTTAACATTCATTATACCTACCAAGATATAACCCCTACTAAAAGCCATATTAAATTTGTGTGCACTCTATATGATTTCGTGTTTATTTCATTATGTTCAATTCTTTAAATCTTGGATTTTTTATTCTTATGTTTTGTAAAATTTGTTATGGATGATGAGTAAATCCTGTAGTGTATTAACATTATAGTTTGTTCTCATGATTGGTATTTTAATCCCAACATAATTTTTCACTACTTTTATTTTATTCCCACCCACTAGTTCAAGAATTTCTAGGTGTTTTTCTAGGGGAAGGAAATTTCTATGAGGTGTTGCTTCCTCCCTTACCTATTAGGAATATGTGAGATGATAGTAGGTGCTCTACCAAGGATAAATTTTATCATTCCTTCTATGTTGATAGTGTGTTCTTTATTTATTTAATGTTGCCTTACATCCCTCCTATTAGGTAGATAGACCACTTAGATGTAGAATTCAGATCTAGGTTTCTTGTCTCCCTTTCTTTCTACACCACTTGAACTTTTAAGCACCCCTTCTTTCTAGCACTAAGTTTCTTAGCATCCAAATATCATCATCCTCCCTACAATTCATGATAGAGCTATGGAGTGGGGACAATAGTTCTCAAATTGATTATTAGAATGAGTGGTTGTCCTTTGTTATAGCCCCAAATGGATTAATGGGATTCAATAGACACAATAAACACATAGATACAAATGATTCACTTCACCACCCACCCATTTCTGAGGAATCATTATGAGAACCCCTCCTTCAATATCTCCTTGCAATTGACCATCCTTCCTTGCATTGGTGTCTACTAGTCTATAAATGAATATCAACCCTATGAACCATTGAAATTTAATTTATCATCAAAAAATTTAATATCTCTTCTCAAACATCCATACAATAGTTTGGAATTTTTTTAATATTAAAATCACTACTATCACATATATCATCTAAATTCCAAATATTATTCTCCAATTAAATTAACATTATCATTTAGTTTACTCATAAATGATGGACATTCATCTTTGAAACCAAACTATCATCAACAACATAACATAACATAACATATTACATGTTCTACCACATGTTTGGTTTCACCATATCCATCTATACAAAAAAAAAAACCTGCCTTCTCATTAAAATGATTCAATATTCAAAATGTTTCTATGTGAAACATTGTCTTTCGGTCCTTTTTCTTTTTAACAACACATTCAGATTAAACAATTACAATATACTATATCTCTTAGTTCATTTTTCCATAGTGCTTCACAAACAGTTTTTGATGGTATAGACTTCCAAATGTTTTTTTTTAATGTAATTGTGCGGAAAGAGTCTCTACTTCTTTTTTCATATATTTTTAATTTACATATTAAAAATAATAGGTATTCATCGGATGCATAAATGAATTCTCATTCAATGAAATCCATATTTATATTTTTAATAAACTTAAACATATATTTGAAAAAATAGTTAACATAAAATTTACATTATCATTTTAAGTTATCCACAAAGTTGATATTATCATCTTAAATTTTATTAATCCAAAATAAATATTTTTAATATTGTTTTTAGAAAATTAATTAAAAACAAAAATTTAAATTTAAATATTTTAAAAAATACCAAAACACATCAATCTTTTAACTATATTAACTATCTCATTTTAACTCATAAAATGTAAACTATTTCATTTTAAGTCATAAAATGTATTTGGGAGATCAACTCCTCTACTTTATTAATTATATATTCAGATAGTATAATTTGTAAACTTATATTTCATAAAACTATGTGATTATAACCAACAACATAAATGTGATTATAACTTACACCATAATTTCAAATTGATAACATAGAATTCCATATATTTTAGTGGAATCTTTCACATCTTACATCTTAGAAGTACCGTTAAAAAATGGGTGTCCAAATAAAAGAGCATTTTCATTTTTACCCATTTTCGAAGAAGTGTAAGGTGTATATTAAAATTTTATAAAAAATGTTATTCTTCAAAGTTCTTATCACACTCCCTTTCACATTATAATGATTTTGTAATTTTTGGATAGAGAGCACATAAATAAACATTGTAATCTTGTTTAGAAATGTGTTTTTATTATGAGGGATTTTGTTTACTCATACCAACTCATTAATGTTATTGTACAATGCCAACTCATTAATGTTATTGTACCATATCAACTTATTAATGTGATAGAAGATAAGTGATAAATAGGACTTGGCATGTGCTAGAGGAAAATTAAAGTTATATTCCCTTTTTTTTTGAAATATCATTTAATATTACTTAGTGATTTGAATTATGTTGGTATTTCCTTTCTTTTGAACCATCTATAACATGCCTAAGAACCTGGCATTACTTACATCGTAAATTCTCTGGAATTGTTTGTAAGACCCTTAGTTCTTAAAGTGAATTTATAAAGCAATTTTCTTCTTTAAAAATATTCTTTGAATTCTTGTTGCACTTAAATTGTGTCACTATTATGGATTTTCTATGGTAGTTTGTTGGAAGTTGATATCCAATAATGTGTCTTTGAATCATTACTTATTGATGTTGATTTCACTTCATGTGGCTTTGGATTTGTGGAGTATCTACTTCTCTTTTTGAGATGTATGAAATTAAATCTCTTGATTTGAAAAGCTTGTGAGTCATCCAAATTTGGATTTCACCATTTTTGTTCTTGCAATCAATTGCAATCAAGTAAATAATGACTAAAAGGAAGTAGAATGATTAAATAACTTATTCCTTCAAAGGCTCACAAATATATGTTTCTAGATTGATTCAATAATTAACTCACATTTGTGGTTGTATAGACAATAGGCACAATATATATAGTTAATTATTTTAATAATTCTATGGAAAACATGTTACAATGGTGTGTATTTTCTAGTGTAACAAACAAAATGTTTGGAAGCATCTTTAAATCTATAAAAAATTCTTATACAATTAAGCTTATGATCATTGAATCTTTGAATCTATGTTTTGAGCAGGTTAAAGTGATAATTTAAACACAACTTCGCAAATGATAAGGTGATATTTTGGATTTACTAATTTCTTCAATAAGCATAAATTTGATTTAAATGCAATATTTTATTCAACACATTTTTTATGAAGTGTGTAGTTAATTTATTATTTTCAATTGAAATGTAACTGTTTTGGAAATATACCCTGAATATATACCCTTCTAACTCAAATTAAGGGTAACCCTTCAAATCTGATTATTAGTTGGTTAGGTGGGCTATTTTAATTAATTTTGATTTGTAAAGGCACCAGTTCAATTTCCATGCTCTACTTTTAACTGATTTCTACCAATGAAAGACAGTGTTTTAAAATAATTCTTAGTCTAAATGTTTTATGTTGTTCTGATTATTTGTTTTGTTTTAACAGAAATTTGGTGAGAAATTGTTGGATCTGCAGATTTGAGTGTTTAAGATTATATAATCCAAGTACTCCAAAGGTTTTTCAGCGAACTGAATCTATTTATGCATTTAGAAATACAATTTAAACAATAAAAAATTAAGATTTCATTCAAATTTATGTAGTCTAATTCCAACTAAAAAATCCAAAACATAAAACATTTAAACAACCCAAATTCCATTTCCATGTGCTATTTTTAATAACTATATAAATAAACTTATACAAAATTAAAATGAGTTCTCTCTTTTAATCTCATCTCGTGGCTTCACCCTATGGAACACAAATCGATATATAAATGTATACGTCAGCCTGTTAATCCGAATGCTGTAAACAACTATTTTGAGTATCTGTTGCTTAGAAAAGAGGGCAACCTATACGTCAGCCCATTAATCCGAATGTTGTGTAGTGTCTCTTGCGTAGAAAAGAGGCAATGGGAGAATGGATATGCTCATGAAATGAATTATGTTACTCAACTATCAATGCTGTCTGCAACAAAGCTTTATATCAAAGTTATCAAATTCGATATCTATTTGATTAAAAAAAAATCTATTGAAAATTGGATTTAAAAAAAGTTCACCAAAATTTGTACAACCCGTCATATTTTACTACTTAGTATAGTTTTTTTTTAAATTTGTCATTTTTTACTATATAAAATGGTGTTGGTTAAACGTTTTATTTTCTGAGTTTTTTTTATTAAAATTGTCAATGTAAATTTGGACAAAATTTAGATTTTCTGTTGTTTAAATTGCATTTCTGAATCTAAATAGATTCAGCATGATGAAAATCTTATTTATACATTTCTGAATGCATAGTCAATATTCACAGAATATAAATTATAGTAAAATAAACCCTAACCAGAAATACAATTGCTGCAGCAACAACATGATACCAAGAGAACTTATCTCTACTACTAGAAGCGTACCTTTACCAAGAGAAACGCATAAGAGAGATACTAGAAAGACTGAGAATACTCCACAACAACTGTTGCACTACCCTCTCCAGACTTACACCTCCTTTTGCTGCATGCTGCTCCTTAGAAATGCACACTAGCTGAGTGAGAGTGTGTCCAAATGAGTTAAGGCGCAATATTTTTGAATAAACACTGTGTATTTGATTTTGAAAAAAAGTATATATTTAAGATTTTGAAACGTCCAATATGTATCCATCCAGTAGATCGTTTCAAAACCAAATACGTCATATTTATCAGAAATATTCTGAATACAACCATGACTTGTTTTTATCAATCAACAACTTGCAGAACCAATGAATCAATGAATTACGGTCCAGTGTACAGCCATATCGATCTTTCCAATCTCTTCGCTTTGTACTTAGCTTTTATGTACCCCACATATGTTTATGTTTGTTGAATATTATGATTCTCATCTACCAGATAGATAACGAGCTCTCTAACATTTTCCAGCATACAGATTCCCTGGTTTTTAAACTAGACACGGACATGTTTAGTTGTTATGGGTTTCTATCCTATTAGTGTCCATCCTCTAGATGGATACAATGACAGGATATCAATTTAATTATGAAAGATGAGTCATTAAATTGAATAACATAGTTTTATTTTTTCTAAAAATATTCATCAATTTTCATTTTTTTTAAATGATTCATCCAAATGGATAAAAGCATTTTATCTTATAAATTATTAAAAATATATAAAATATATATAATTTTTTAAAATTTTGAATAGTTTTACAAAAATATCACCAAACATTTTGTAATAGACATTTCCTTGTAAATACTTATGGAAATAATAAGCCTTGGATCTACTACCACCACTAGTATCAAACATTGTGGAATGGAACCCTACGGATTTGGAATCCTAGAGGTCATGCATACTTTGTTAGGTAGGAGAAGCATAAACTTAACAAGATTCTAATAGCAAAGAGAATAAAACCAAGATACATCAATAATCACACAATTGACACAGTGATTTATGTGGAAACCCAATATGGGGAAAACTATCGGGAAATGATAATCGGTATTCTTATTATTCACCGTAGAATTATAATATCCAACACTACACTACAATTTTCATTCACTTCTATGTGTATGCTCGTATATACAACATCTATCACATAGTTACACAAACTGATCATAAATAGATCACATGATTACACAACTTGTTCAGTGTAGTGTGCATACATGCACAATCTTAATTTAGTGCATGCAACTTCATGGGAAATTGGTTGGGACGTTTTCAATAATTTCCACCTTCACAACCATTTACTTGATATATCATACCCGAATTAATTCATCACCTTTTATGCAAGCCAAGAGAATCCAAACACCATCACAACTCTGCAACATCTTTAACAATATTGTTACGTGAACATGTATGCACGATTCACTCTAGTATGGGCCCTCCATCAGTAACCTGTCTATTAAACCAATGCACTTGTTCCATTTTGATACACTAGACTTTTAGTCAAATGCAGAACATTTTGACCACCACAGAACACCACATCATGTACATGTCCAAACTTACCCAATAGATCCTTGCATTCTTGCAAGACATAACCTAAGGTAGGTCTCCTCTTGTCCAAATCTCATGAATCATAACCATAGACTAAATCATTGCAAACACTGTAGGTGATACTTGTGCTTTTGTGTTTGAGGCACCCATTTCGATGCTCTTCACCTGGTTTTTTCATGTGTCTACTGACAACACCTAAGGAAGCTTGATGATTGTGATGAGAAATGCTGACCATTTCTCATCACAATCATCAAACTTCCTACTAGCATATAATACTCAAGACATATAACCCTTTTCTTATTCATCAATTAGGACATAAACTTGAAGAAAAATTACAATGGAAAGACAAAGGGATTTTACGAGTTACACATTATTCATACTGAATTTCCTGAGTATCTTGACCACATAGTTCCGTTGTTATAACCAAGTTTACCATATTTTCTATCTCTATGCATTTCCATGCCCAAGATTTAATTTGTTGCTCCTAGATCCTTCATAAAAAATGCCCTAACCAATTGAGCCAACCTGTTGATTTCAAACATATTTGTGCTTTCTACAATCATTACATTTAACATCAAGATAATAAATATACCATAAACACAATGGTTATACTCACTTCTTGTAAAATTTGTCTCACCATGAAGGAATCAACCATCTTTTACCATTTTCCTGGCATGCTTCAAGTCATACAATGATTCCTGAGTTTGCAAACAAATCTTCTTTTACGATTCTGAACTAACATTTCTGGTCGTTCCATATACATCCCCTTTTCCAAAAAACTCCATGTAAAACAGTTTTAACATCTAGTTGTTCTAACTCAAGATCAAGTAACACAACTAATGTTAACACAACATGAATATAAACAAGATTTTAACAACTGGTGAGAAACTTTCATGGATATCAATACCTTCCAAATACCCTTCTGCTACTAGTCATGCTTTGAACCTTTCATCTTTTACTATGTTTGATTTTATAAAAGGATAGTCATCAAACACTACATCTTTTTCCATGATGATTTTGTGGGTAGTAGGGTCCCACAGTCTTCATCCCTTAACATCATCACCATATCAAAGATCTACCTATTTGACCTAGGTCCTGATTAGAATGTTGATAAAAAACATAAGCATCATAACCAAATAATTTCACATTTGAGTAATTACCAGATGACCTATTCATACCTCTTCTGGAATCTTCTAGTATTTTGCAACCGATGGTGACCGAGTTACCATATAGCACAACTGCTTCTATCCACAACTATTGTTGCAACTTGGAATTACTAAACATGCCTATTCGATCCCAACTACCTTTCAATACTCTCCAAGTTCCATGGATATGAACCTACCTTCATCATATATTCTCAAACACTTGATGGACCTTCCAACACATCAAACTTTCTATAGGCCCACCTTTCTAACCTAGACACACTACTTCACCTCGAACTTTACATTCAAACAAATTTGACAAAATCCAACCAAACCAATCCAAGTGAACCTTTGTCTCTCACCTTTAGGGACTTCACACTAGAGTCTCAGTGCTCTACCTTAACATGAACATTCTCTTGGCCAAATCCAGTCAAACTGTCCAAGTAAACCTTCATCGCTTACCTCTAATCTCATTTACAATGGAGTTCACTAAGCCTTTTATATGCTTCATTACATGGAATCCATGGACAGAATACCACGGGATACCCAAAAAACATGGACCTGAAAAACCACTTGCTTTGACCTAAATACCAGATTTAACTCATTAACTCTTTCATCAATTCAAGTTCAACCCACCACACATGCCCCCCCCCCCACATATTCAATCTACCTAAATCTATGTCTAGACTTTTCATAGGTGACCGAATAAACCAGGGGTACGCATGCCTATCTAGGTCTCACAGATGTATTCTCATTTACATGCAATCGATTATTTTTACAACTCCAAAGTGAATACATTTTTTATTTATTTCACAGTGACTCAACCATCACCACCCTGCAACTTCTATGTGAACACAGGTGGTGAAACACAACAGACAAATAAAACTTCATCAACCATACCTGAACCTGAAGTTGTTGCAGCTGAATTTGCTTCTATTTTGGAGTCCTCTTTGGATGTTTGTTGTCTTTTCCAAAAATCCTTCTTGAGATGCCCATATTTTCCACATAACCAACATTTTCCCTTAACCTTACTATCTTTTGACTTAGACCTAGTTGTACCTTTTTAATCTTTCCCTCCTTCTATAGATCGACCTCTGACCACCATTGATTCTATTGTTGAGGTTTCTTTATTGGATCTTATCCTCATTTTCTCAGACAACAGTGTCATAGTCGATGGCATATGTTGAGTTGAAAAACATAGATGTGACCAAATGATCCCAAGACTCAGGAAACAAACACAAAAGTATAATTTCCTTGTCCCACCTTCGTACTTTACTTCCATACTAGATAATTGACAAATCAGAGTATTGAAAATGTTTATGTGATCAACAATTTTTGTACCTTCTTTCATCCGTAAGTTGTACAACTGCCTCTTCAAAAATATTATGTTCGTCAAGGAATATTTCATATACAGAACTTTCAGTCTGTTCCACAACCCTGTTGTTGTCTCCTCTTTAATGATATTAAACATAACTTCATCTGCTAGACACAAACGAATGGTACTAAGAGCTCTTGCATCTAGATATTCCCAGTCATCGTTTGTCATGTTTTTCAGTTTCTATGACTTTCCCGCCAAATCATTTTGAAATCCTTGTTGCAAAAGTAAATTCGACATCTTGAGCTTCCATATCTGAAAGTTATTTTTTGCATTGAATTTCTCCACCTCAAACTTAGAACTTTGCATTTTTGACATTAACACAAAAAACCATCCAAACCACTACTTATAAAACTAAACCCTTTTTAAGGAATAATGGTATGAACCCCAAAATATGTAATTAATATTTTATATTTAATTAAAAGGTTTTTAAAAAATATTTTATACCTCATAAAAGGGTCGACCTCACCTTTTATTAAAGTTCGCCACCATCTTTATTAAATAATTGATTCTCCATAATAAGAAAAAAAATATCTCACCCTTATTACATCTCACCTCCACCTTTGTTAAATAATTGATTATGCATAATAAGACAAAAACAAAGGTTTGAAGTTCATACCATTTGCAAAAACCTTTAGTTTTTTGGATTGTTGCACCCTAGACTAGGATGGCATGTGACAATTTCAAAATTGTCGCATGTCATTCATATGGATAGCCTGTGATAATTTTCATGCAAGACTGTGGTTAAATTGTTGCACTGTGTAATATGTACTACCCGTGACAATTGTAACAAAGTGTTCCTGTGTCTGTCATACTGTGTAAGAGGGACAGTCTATGACAGTGTAATAAAATCTGTCATACATCAATCCATTCCACGCGGATCGACTTAGTTAACCTACTCTACTATCCAATGATTTGATTATCTCTCATATCCTTCAACTCCGTGCTCTGATACCGCTTGTTAGGCAACGAAAGCATAAACTTAACAAGATTCTAATAGAAAAGAGAATAAAACCAAGATACAACAACAATCACACAATTGACACAATGATTTATGTGGAAACCCAATACGGGATAAAACCACGGGGCAATGATAATCGATATTCTTATTATTCAAGGGAGAATCACAATAGCCAACACTGGAATACAACCATCATCTCTTCACCATGCACACACCGTACTCCATAGTGTTGTGTCTTGCTCACACACTGCACTGCTCATTCACCTCTATGGGTATGCTCGTATATATAACATCTATCACACAGTTACACAATTTGATCATAAATAGATCACATAATTACACAACATGTTCACTGTAGTGTGCATGCATGCACACTCTAAATTTAGTGTATGAGACTGCATGGAAAATTAGTTGGCACTTTTTCAACATACTCATGATTGTAAATTACTCACTTGTCGACATTATATAATAAATTACATATTAAATAGAGTTTATTACTCATAAGGATCCTCCTTAAAATATCTATTTAATCTACAATAAATGCTTGTGAGATTTATTATAGATTTATTATTATGTTGGATTCTTATAAAGGGATGAGATTTAAGCCATAATATGAATGCATGTATTCATTATTGTTTAATGCAATCTATCGTGTAGATACATTTGGTGATTTCAACTTGTTTGTTAGAAAACATATTTTTATTATGGAGAGTAACAATTTTTAACCATTATCAATTAACATTCATAAGAATAATATTACTCATAAATTAAATGCATAAAATAATAAAATAAATCACATCATAATACATAATGTTTATAAATATTGGAAGAAAACCCATTTAGAGGAAAACCTATTTTACCAAATAGAGTGCTTATATCTTCATTAATTGCTAAAAATTAATGCAATGCATGGTGTTCCATATTCTTGAGCCTAATATAAGTCTTCATAGTTTACAATGTGAGAGATATCCATACAAATATACATAATGATACACTTCCCCTATTACAAATTTCTTTTATAAGTGGAAAATAAGTTGATAAAGCAATCTCAATCAGTAGGTGAGGGGACGATTAAAATGTCAACCATGATCCCTCATTCTATGATTAATTTACTTAAAGGCACATTACCTTACAACAAGGGGGTTTTTCTATACCCATGAAACAAAATGTATAAATATTAATGCATCACATGAATTAACACAAATTGACATTATCTTTGATTAAACTAACACCAACTGTGTGCAGACCTTCCACATTTCTCCCATCCTTAGACCGCACTACTCATAACTCTCAACAGTGGGTCACCCCCGAGCTGGGACTAAAATTCACCTAGGTAAAGGAATTCCTAACCAGACTAAGGTATCCCAAACATTAGGAAACTTAGTCATAGGTGCCAACTCAAACTAACAACCTTCAACCCCTCATTCCCCATGTGCTTGTCCCACCCCAGGAAGTGTACCCGTTCTTTGCTCAATAATCCCTTGAATGCCCCACTTCCTTTCCAGGGATTCAACAATAGGTCAAACAAGAAGTCTCAGAGCCCTGTAGCTCCAATTTGACACCTTTAGGAATCAATTCCCAACAATTCTCTCACCTGGAGAGAAAGCTCACGGGCCTGACAACCCACCTCTTCAATATCCTATAGGCTTGACAACCCGCTTCTTCAGTCCAGCTCCAAAGCTAACCAAGGTACATGTACATGAACAAGAATAGTAACAATAGGGTACGAGTGACATCTCAATGACTGAAGGAATGATGATAGAATGATAAAAAAATGAACTAATTCCAAACTGTATGTATGCATGTTCCCAACTTAACACTTTCCATGTTGAGAGCTACCTTGGGCCCACTTGTCCCCATCCTTATAAATTAGGATAAATTGATTATCCATACTTTATACTTTAAGGAATATTAATATATTATTTCTTAATCCCCCTAGCTTAGCCCCTTATCCTCAACTTTTATCCCCCTTTCCCTATCTAGTGGATTTTATTCCCCCTTACTCTTTTACATGGTTGGTCTGCCATAGTGTTGTGTTTTCATCAATATTGTGTGTTATTACATTTACTTTTACAATATAGGTGTACTGGCCTTTTTACATCTAGGCTCACTAGCCTCAAAGACAAAAACATATATACAAAGGCTCTCTAGCCTCAAGATTGTGCACTTAAGCCGATGTGCATAGAATCATGAGATGTGTGCACTATTATTTTAGTGTGCGGCTCTCTAGCCTCAAGATTGCACACTTAAGCCGATATGCGTGGAATCTTGGGATGTGCACACTCTTCTTTTAGTGTGCCATCCTTGTGCACTTGCACATGTGCACATTATACTATGGAATGTGCACACAATACTAAGTCCAAGACTTGATACAAACAACTCACCAACTTATATACATATGTACATTTATATTTACATGTATAGTTGGGGTTCATCCTAGGGGTGTTACATTCCCCTCCCCCTTATTTGTGCATTGTCCTCAGTGTAGTATATACATATATACAATCGAAACTTAAAAAGTATTCAAAAATATGTAGGTACTCTGCTGGCATAGCATCCTCATGCTCCCAAGTTGGATCTTTAGGACTGTAACAAGTGTTGTAGGAAAATATGCCTGCGGACAAGTAGATCGACCTCTAGAGCTTGACCTTAACTCTAGACAGAAAAATGCTTATCATGGACACTGACTTCCTTTCAAATCTATCTAAGCCTAATGCATGAGAAGG
>JZKD02S2104769.1:18773-40536 GCA_000966675.3 Picea glauca
ATCCTGATGTAATGCAAAAACTTTCAAATGCCTTCTGATATGCACAATCAATCATGAAGATATCTTTTATTGTTTGCGTATGAATGATGATCAATACAACACAATGCTTATCTTTGCTAGTTATCTTCTTGGTATGAATGAAAACCAAACTAGCATAAGAAAGAGTCACACAAACAATACACCCTTCGTAGTAATCAAATGAAAAAGCGAAGGAAAGGAAACAATCAAAGAGAAAACAAAAATTTTACACCCAACAAGCAAAAAATGAAGAACAATGACCTTGACTGAAAACAAGATAAATAGGTTTGTAGACCTTTGATGACCTTCACTAGGGTTTTGCTCAATTGAAGAGAAGAGAAAAACAATGCATAGGTTTCAAGCTTCACCCAACAGGAAAAACTCAATGCAAAAAGGTGAAGAAGGTTACAAGATCCAATCAACAAGGTGTTTATTCTTCAAAAAGACAGATGCCAAGGCCAAAAAGGAAGAAAAATTGACTCACTAGATCATACAGCAAAAGAGCCACAGAGGCAAACCCTAAAAAATGCAATTGTGGAGGGTTTTTTGGCCAAAAGGGAGCTGGCGCTCTGTTGCCAAGGGAAAAGAGAGTTATAGTGCTCTGTGTAAGGATACTAGAAGCGTTGGTGCTCTGATAACACTAGGTCAGAGGCGCCAGGGTCTAAAAGTTCCAGAAATGTCAAGAAAATCCAAAAATTGAAGTTCTAATTTGACAAGGATGTTGAGTATGATGGGACAAGGAGCCAATCAGCTCATGAAACTAATCAAAGAGGGGTAAACCAGGTCTGACACAATCAAGGGGCAGAACAAGGTCAATGAGGAGAAAAATCCAAACAAGAGGTTTCGATTTGAGGCTATCTCCCCAGCGGAGTCGCCAATTTCTGTTGTAGGAAAATCTGCCTGCGGACAAGTAGATCGACCTCTAGAGCTTGACCTTAACTCTAGACAGAAAAATGCTTATCATGGACACTGACTTCCTTTCAAATCTATCTAAGCCTAATGCATGAGAAGGAAGGATGATAGAAGTACCTTTTAACCGACGTTTGTCCCTGCACGCTCTGAGTTGTGCTCCAATCCTTTTGCTCCTCGCTGAGGTTTGCGGACAAAACGAGATACGACCACTTCCTACTCTACTGACATTAGCTTGAAAATATATCTATCATTAAATGATAAGTTCATGTAACATCATACACAAACTAGAAAGAAACAGGCCAAGCTTGTCATATTAATGATAATAACGATAGCAATGCTTACAATCGTAGATGCGAATGCGACAGCTTCGCAAATCCTCTTCGTCTAACCCTTGCCTGAAAGATCCACAACCTGGATGACAACAGCTTCAATGATTACTCTCCTTTGGCTGACTGTGTGTCTCCTCCAAGATCATAAGCTTCATATGCTCCCTTCTTCTCCCACCACTTATGAGATCATAAGTTTGGTGTAATTCTGCATTTTCCATCCATACCACTCATGAGATCATAAGTTTGGTATGATTCTCTTTCTTCCATCCTCTTTCACCATTAGAAATATTTCTTATATAGCCTTGGAGAGGCTTTAACCACTTGAGATATCCTTGGGGAAGTTGAGGATTTGCCTCCTTCAGTTGAGGATCTGCCCTAGGATCATGGCTAGACTAGGGATTCGAATCCAACTGCCTTCCAAGAATAAAAATATTCTTCCCCCATTCATCTCAACAGCTTAACAACCGCCCAGAATAGGTAGCGCTCCCTCAAAAGGGCCATCAGAGTGTTGTAGCGCTCCCTAGTAGGCTTTAGGGGGCGCCAACACCCTCAAAATCTATAGCGCTCCCTCAAAAGGGCCAAGGAGCATTATAACGCTCCCTAACAGTGTATGGGGGAGCGTCGGCGCTCCGAGATAGTGTAAGGGGGAGCGCTCCTCTCCAAAACTCAGTTTTTGAGGTGCTTTCAGGTGGAAAAAGGTTTGCAAGCCTGTTGACTCATTTCTCCTCTTCCAAATCAGATGTTTGAGGTGTTTCAAGTGTCCTTATCATGTCGTTATGGGTACAACATAGGCATCATGGCAGTATTCTTTGCTTGACACTTGTGACACTTGTGAGCAACATACAACACTTGCGACTTTGTGAGCAAAATGTGACACTTGCAGCACTTGTAATGACGACACTTGCGACACTATCAAAGTGAGTAATTTTGATATGTAACAACAAGTCCATTGGACCCTTACTAGCCATATGGATCGATTATGAAGTTGCTTGATATTTAAATCCAATATGCACACCGGATACACTTGAAATTCATCTTATTTCTCCACCTGAATCACATTCCAATCAGTGACATGATTAGCATCAAGTATATCTTTCTAAGAAATGATACATGGAATACATTATGAATACACATTGATGCAAGTAAGGGAAGCATGTATGCTGCAGGTCCAATCCTTCCCAGGATTTCAAATGTCCCATAATAATGATCTTAGAGCTTCGAACAATTTCCCAACTTCAGTGAACTTTTCTAGGCCTTTAATTTTAAGAACACATGGTCACCCACTTTAAATTATCTATGATTTCTACCTTTATCAGCACAACGTTTTTGTCTGTCTTGGGAATCCTTTAAATTCTATTTTATTTTCATTATTTTCTCTTCCATTTCCCTAAGTAATTCTGGCCCAACTACTACTATGTTTGTTGGGTTGTCACAACTTACTGGCGTGTTGCACTTTCTTCCATAAAGTGCCTCAAATGGGCTCATATTTAAATATGCTTGGTACCCATTTTTATAACCAAACTCTACCAAATGAAAATAATCCTCCCATTTGGATGGTTTATCCATCACATACATCCTTAACATGTCTTCTATCACCCGATTCACCCTTTTTGTCTTCCCATCTGACTCTGGATGATAAGTTGTGCTCAAATGCATATTTGTTCCAAATCCATTGAATAATCCTTTCCAAAATTTTGATGTAAATTTTCGATCTCTATCAGACACAATTGTCTTGGGTATTCCATGTAATCGAGAAATTTCTCAAATATAAATATCAACAATGTTGGTTTCCTTGTGTGTGATCTTTACTAGAATAAAATGGGCAACTTTAGTAAGCTCATCCACCACTACCATGATAGAATCATGATGCTTGCTAGTTCTGGGTAGCTTAGTGATGAAATCCATTGTTACAACTGCCCATTTCCACTCAGGAATGAGAAATGGTTGTAGAAAACCATTTGGGTGTCTATGTTCAACCTTGACCTTTTGGCATTCCATACACCTGGCAATAAAATAAACAACGTCTTTCTTCATGCCCGACCAACAATATTGTCTCTTGATAGCTGCAATAATTGTCTGGTAACTTGGGTGCCCAACATAAGGCACATTATGCATTTCTGCCAATATCAGATTTTTCAAATCCTGAGAATTTGGCACATAAATTATGCCCTTGTACATGAGAATTTCATCATTTTCTAGCTTATATTCTTCACTTTTTTGCTGCAAAATACCTTGTTGTAATTTTGTCTTTATTTCCATGTATGGTAAATATGATTTTGCAGCCTCTAAGATTATGTCTTTCAAATCTGATTGGTACATGCTAATGGTTGTAGAATGCATCTCATGCACCATTCTCTTAAGTGCATCAACCACCTTGTTCTCCTTACCTTTTATATGCTTTATATCAATGTCATATTCGCTAAGGAATTCTAACCACTTGCTTTTCCTGGCATTTAGAGTTGGTCTTCCAAATAAATATTTCAGACCATTATGCTCTGTCCTCAACTCAAATAATTTTCCCATGAGATAGTGCCTCCACATATTGAAGGGATGCACTATGGCTTCCAACTCCAAATCACGAGTACCATAGTATATTTCATGCTCCTTTAACTTCCTTGATTCATAGCACACCACATAACCATTATGACTAAGGAATCCACCAAGATCTTATTTACATGCATCAGTGCATATAATTAAGTCTTCATTTGGATCAACAATCCTTAGTATTGGAGCACTTGTTAATAAATGCTTCAAGTGTTGGAAATTTATTTCACAATCTTCTGTCCACTCAAACTTCACACCCTTCTTCTGCAAGGAAATGATTGGGTGTGAAATCTTTGAGAATCCTTCAATGAATCTCCTATAGTAACCTGCAAGGCCTATGAATGACCTCACCTCCGAGACATTCCTTGGTGTTGGCCATCCTTCAATGGCCCGTATCTTTTATGAATCCACTGTTATCCCTTCCTCTAAAATGATATGGCCGAAATAATGAATTTTCTTCTGGTAGAATGAGCACTTGCTCAATTTGGCATACAATTGATGCTCCCTCAATATGTATAACACCATTCTTAAGTGTTGTTCATGATCAATATTTATGTAAGAACACAATGAAATACATAAATACACATAAATGTAGAGATGTAGCGGAAATAAGACTTCATTTCATTAATAACAAATGACTGAAAAATGCTTAGAGACATAATGGAAATAAACTAGCTAGGGCATTGGTAGCTTATCTCTGAGAAGAGATGTGGCAGCTACTGGCCTCTAAAATCTCTGTTACAATGAGGCTCGAATGCCTATATATTATTGAGAAACAATGGAAAACTCTAAACATCCTTGGTGACTTGACTCAAGGGCCAAGTGATATGAGAGAATCCCAACACAAACCTATAGTAGAAATTGGCAAGACCTAAAAAGTTACGGAGCTCTATTAGGGTGGTTGGGGCTGGCCATTCCTGAATGACTTGGATCTTTGTTGGATTCACATGAACCCCTCACTCATCAATAATGTATCCTAAATACTAAACCTGGTTCATGCCAAAAGTGCATTTCTCCAAATTGGCACACAACTTGTGTTGTCGCAGTGTCTGGAGGACCTTCCAGATGTGGTGGAGGTGCTCTTCCCAAGTCTGGATGAAGATCAGAATGTCATCCAAGTACACCACTACAAATGAGTTGGTGAATGGCCGTAGGATGTCGTCCATTAGCCTCATGAAGTTTGCAGGGCATTTTTCAACCCAAATGGCATGACCAACCATTCTAAAATGCCTCCCTTGGACTTGAAGGCAGTCTTCCACACATCAAAAGGTTTGATTGGTACCTGGTGATACCCCGACTTCAAGTTCATCTTGATGAAATATTTTTCACCCTTGAGTTGGTCCATAAGCTCACCAATCCATGGGATCGGGTACCTATTTCGAACAGTGATCTTATTCAGTGCTCGATAGTCAATGAAAAGTATCCAAGTCCCATCCTTCTTCTGCACCAACATGATCGGGCTCCCACAGGGTGATGAACTCGGTCGGATGTGACCTTTCTACAATAGCTCCTGAATCTACCTCTTGATTTCTTAATTCTCCATAACAAAGCACCGATTGATGGTTCCATTGGGCAACGATGCACCTGGAGTTAGATCGATGGGGTACTTGACCTGGAAGTGTAGAGGCATCCCTGCGGGGGAGGTGAAGATGTCATCATACTCCTCCATGACCTTATCCATATATTATTTTCGTGTAGCGGGGCCCTGTATTCCTCTTTCCCTGAGGGCAGATCATCAGGAAAACAAATTTCCTGGTTTTGGAAATGAGCTTACTGCATTGTTTTTCAGTAACCAAAGAGATGGTGGTAGGCGGTGCTATCTCCGATATCTTGTACATCTTATTTCCCAAGTGATAATAACAACACAAGGCCTGGACTCATACACAATATGTCTCTTCCACAAGTATGGTTGGCCTAATAATACATTAGAAACATCAAGAGGAGCAATGTCACATAATACCTCATCCATGAAGGTCTTGATGTTGTAGGGGAGGTGACATCATTGGCTGACGTGAAGGTCCCGTCCTTGGTGCAACCACTTGGTGGTGTATGGTTGTGGGTGTGTTGTGGTCAGCAAGCCCAGCTGCTTCATGACCTCTACTGATATGAGGTTCTTCTGGATCCCACTTTCGACAATGAATTGCAACGGGGAACCCTTTACCCACATCTTGGAATGGAAGATACACTCTGCCTCATCTAGATCTTTTGGTTCCTCCTTCTAGATATTCGTGGTGGAAATGGTGGTGTTGGGCTCCACATTGATAATTTTCTTCCCCCTATTATTCCCCTTGTCGGGTTCTGATTCAGAGTTAGAGCATGCATCTGATTCAGAAGCCTTCAACTCAGCTACCAGTGACTGCTTGGCCCAACACTCACTTTTGTTGTGAGTGGAGCTCTTATGGAACTCACACCACTTCCCAATGTCCTTTTTTGGCTTCGTGGTGTTGTTCTTTGATTGTGGCTTTGGCAGGTTTTCCTGGGCCACCCTGCCTTGGCTTGGTCCTTTTTTCTGCGGTTTGGGGGTACCTTTCCCTTGCTTCTGATTCGCAGACCCAAAGTCTTGATTTTTCTGTTTGAACTTCTACTCAATCTTGGCAGCATATCGGTACGCCACACCAAGCAAGGAGATGTCGAGGAACTCCATTTCCTCCTCAATGTATATGTGCGAATAAATGCGGTACTTTAACACCAAATGTTTTTTTGAATCTTTGATACCCAACTTTCTACATAGGGTATGAAACAAATTCGTCATCTCATGCACCTCTTGGTCCCTTTGCTGCCGCAACATAGTCCATTGTATGTATTTGTCCTCATAGCTCCCCACAAGATAATATTGTTCCTTGATGGCATCACGAAAATAATTCCAAAGGGGTGTGGACAAGAATAGAGAGGGTTCCTCCTCACCCTGTTGCTCTAAGTAGGTTTCCCACCAGTCCTTGACATGGGGGGCGGCTTTGAGGAGTGCGAAAATAATCCTTTATTGGTCAGAAAATTCATGAACCACGAAATATCCTTCTAATAGATTCAACCATCTATCTACGACATGTGCATCTATTTGGCCCTCAAATATGGGAATGTCAAAGTTTACTTGTAACTTAAAAGGAGCGGTGCCTCCAGAGTGGTTGTTGGATGTCGATGCACCACTAGTGGGAATCCGTTGAAGAATCTGGGCAAAGTTGTCCATCATTGTGTTCCTTTGTTTCTCGAGGGCCTCCTCGAGCAACATTTTGATAGGATATCCTATTCACTCGTATTTCTTTTCTTCCCCCATGGGAATTCATTGGGGTTTGTGAGGCTGCTCTTGCAAAGGTTCAACCAGATCAAGCCCCAACTCCTTATACCCCAACCTCATTGGGGACATGCAAAGAAAGATCGAGAATGAGCAGACTTCTCTGATACCACTGATCTGTATTTATGTAGGAACACAATGAAATATGGAAATACACATAAACGCAGAGATGCAGTGGAAATAACACTTCATTTCATTAATAACAAATGACTGAAAAATGCTTACAGACAGAATGGAAATAAACTAGCTAGGGCGCTAGTAGCTTATCTCTGAGAAGAGATGTGGCAGCTACTGGCCTCTGACCTCTCTGTTACAATGAGGCTCGAAGGCCTATATATTATTGAGAAACAATGGAAAACCCTAAACATCCAAAAACCTAACCCTAGGAGATGAAATGCAAGAATATGGGCCCCGTTGGGGTAAATTGGTACATCAGTTTCCCAGGGTCATAACTTTGGCATACTATCTCCGTTTGACGCACATGATACATCGTTAGAAATATCTATCCGAGGAATACACCAATGACAACGAATATTGAGTTCGGAACAGACTCATATTCACCGGACCATTCATGCCTAAAAAATGTCATTTAGGGCCTCAAAACAACTCTGGAAATTTAGGACCCAAAGAACTGCTAAAAATAGTAAATTGTGCTACAATTAAGGAAACTGAAAAATTGAAAGAAACAATGGTGTGGGTCCAAGTGGAATAGGCGGGTGGACACCAATATCCACCTGGATCAGTCCTCCTCCCTTAGGAAGCAATGGCCCCCATTGAGTTGAGTTCCTCCATGAGATGAGGAAACTTCTGTTGAACTTGGTCCCTAGTGAGCCACTTGCCCTGGTGAAGGAGTTGGCATGCTTTGACAACTCGATATAGTTGGATCCTCTGTTGGCAGGTTTTCTTGATTTGTGTGTCCATAATTCGATCAGTTGTTCCTTGTTCCATCCAATCCGGGCTTAACTCTATTGGTGTGAGTTGTTCTTCCATGTCGGATGTGTCTAGTAGAGGTGGAAAGTAGAGCCGAAGGCGGTCCACATTGAACATTGGGTGCAGACCAAGGAATGGTGGAATACTGAGCTCAAAGGAATTTTCCCCTACAACCTTGGTGATGGTGTATGGCGCATATCGGAGAGGGAAAATCTTGCGGTAGTGTCCAGCGAGGCGCTCCTTTTGCAAATGTAGCCACACTTTGTCACCCACCTGGAAGTTGTGTGGCACCCGATGTTGATCATGTCGTTGCTTATACTTAGAATTGGCTCTGTCCAAGATGTCATGAACTTGTTGGCGGATGTGTTGAATGCACTCAATGAAGTTTTTTTCCTTGTCAGCCTCAGACTAGACATGGGCTGAATATGCCCGAGTAGCCACAAATGGCATGGCTATGTCCTTGGGACATAGTGGCTGGAATCCCAAGCCCACTTGAAAGGAGCTATGGCTGGTTGAGCTATGGAGAGACCGGTTGTAGCTGTGTTGTACATAGGGAAGGCTCTCATCCCATGTGCGTGGATGCTTTGAGTTGTACATGCGTAGAATGTGTACAATCATCTGGTTGATGACCTCTGTCTGGCCATCAGTTTGCAGATGGAAAGTTGTGGACTTGGTGAGGTTGGTGTCCAGCATCGACCAGAGGCTGGACCAAAATGTACTGAGGAACCTGCTGTCCTGATCTGAGATGATAGACTGTGGGATCCCAAAGTGTACCTACACTCATTCAAAGAATAGTTTAGTAGTGGCTTCTGCTGTGTTATTCTTCTTGCAGGCCATCATAATGGACATCTTCGAGAATCGGTCGACGACCACAAAAACACAGTCATTGCCATGCTTAGTAGAAGGAAGGCCCGATATGTAATCCATAGAGATGGATTCCCAAGGTCAACTGGGGGTAGGAAGTAGAGTATAGAGGCCCTGCTTCTTGATGGTCGGTTTGGGAATGATGCAAGTAGTGCAGGACTTGATGTACTTCTCGACATCCTGTTGAAGGTTCGGCCAATAGAAATACTTTTGCAGTACTACCATGGTTTTCTCGACCCTGAAATTCCCAACGATACGACTGTAGTGTGCCTCCCAAATCATCTTTGCACGCTCGCTTGATGGAACACAAAGGTGTCCTAGGTGAAAAAGTAGGGCATCCTAGAGGTGAAAATTGAGAACTTGCTTACCCTCCAAGAGTGTATTGTATGTGTGGCCAAATTCTGGAACACTTGTGTAGAGAAGCAGCCAATTGAAAGTCTCATGCCCACAAGAGTTGAGCAGAGTGGTTAGCGCCACGATGGGTGGTCGACTGAGGTAGTCTACAACATTATTGGTGCTGCCTTTCTTGTTCTTAATGTTCAAATGAAACTGTTGCAGGTATGTGGACCACTTCTTATGGAAATCGTTCTGCAAATTCCCTTGTGTCTGTATGAACTATAGGGGTCGGTGCTATGTGTGGATGACCGTGTCCTTTCCCGAAATGTAATGCTTCCATTGCCGAAAATCCTACACAATAAAATACATTTCTTTTTCATAAGTGGGATACTTCCGGACTATGTCAGAAAGTGTCTCACTGTGATATGCCACTAGATGCCCATGTTGAGTAAGGACTTCCCCAATGGCATAGTCAGAGGCATCTGTCTCGATCTCAAATGGTTGTTGTAAGTATGGTAATGTGAGCAATGGTGCAGAGCAGAGGCAATGCTTCAACTCCTTGAACGCCTTCTGTTGAGATTCAGACCAAAGGAATTTTTCTTTAGATCCTCCCTTGGTGACTTGACTCAAGGGCCAAGTGATATGAGAGAATCCCAACACAAACCTACAGTAGAAATTGACAAGACCTAAAAAGATGTGGAGCTTTGTCAGGGTGGTTGGGGCTGGCCAATCCCGAATGACTTGGATCTTTGTTGGATCCACATGAAACCCCCTCTCATCAATAATGTATCCCAGATAATGAACCTGGGTCATGCCAAAAGTGCATTTCTCCAAATTGGCACACAACTTGTGTTGTCGATGTGTTTGGAGGACCTACTAGATGTGGTGGAGGTGCTCTTCCCAAGTTTGGTTGAAGATCAGAATTTCATCCAAGTACACCACTAAAAATGAGTTGGTGAATGGCCATAGGATGTCGTCCATTAGCCTCATGAAGGTTGCAGGGCCATTCATCAACCCGAATGGCATGAACAACCATTCGGAAAGGCCCTCCTTGGACTTGAAGGCAGTCTTGCACACATTAGAGAGTTCGATTCGTACTTGGTGATACCCTGACTTCAAGTCGATCTTACTGAAATATCTCACCGCCTTAAGTTGGCCCAGAAGGTCATCAATCCATGGGATTGGGTACCTATTTCGAACAGTGATCTTGTTCAGTGCCCGATAGTCAATGCAAAGTCTCCAAGTCCCATCCTTATTTTGTAGCAAAACGATCAGGCTCCCACAGAGTGATGAACTCGGCCGGATGTGACCTTTCTGCAACATCTCCTGAATCAGTCTCTTGATTTTGTCATTCTCCAGAACAAAGTGCCGATAGATGGGTCCATTGGGCAGTGGCGCACCTGGGGTCAGATCGATGGGGTGCTTGACCTGGTAGTGTAGAGGTACCCCTAAGGGGGAGGTGAATATGTCATTGTACTCCTCCACGACCTTATCCATCTGTTGTTTTCATGCAGTGGGGCCCTGTCTAAAGTTCATGGCCACAGTCTTCCCCTTTCCCTGAGGGTGGATCATCAAGAAAACAAATTTCCTGGTTTTGGAAATGAGATTACTACATTGTTTTGCAGTAACCAAAGAGATGTTGGTAGGCGGTGCTATCTCCGGTATCCTGTACATCTTATTTCCCAAGGTGATAATAACAACATGAAGCCTGGACTCATACACATCATGTCGCTTCCACAAGTATGGTTGGCCTAATAATACATCAGAAATATCAAGAGGAGCAATGTCACATAATACCTCATCCGTGAAGGGCTTGATGATGTAGGGAAGGCGACATTGTTGGCTGATGCGAAGGTCCCGTCCTTGGTGCAACCACCCGATGGTGTATGGTTGTGGGTGTTTTGTGGTCGGCAAGCCCAATCGCTTCATGACCTATACCAAGATGAGGTTCTTCTGGCTCTCGCTGTCGACAAGGAACTGCAACGGGGAACCCTTTACCCACATCTTGGAATGGAAGAGACACTCTGCCTCCTCTAGATCTTCTAGTTTCTCCTTCTTGATCTTCATGGTGGAAACGGTGGTGTTGGACTCCGCATCGATAATCTGCTTCCCCCTATCATTTCCCTTGTTGGGTTCTGATTCAGAGTCGGAGCATGCATTCGATTCAAAATCCTTCAACTCGGCTACGAGTGACTGCTTGGCCCGACACTGACTTTTGTTGTGAGTGGAGATCTTATGGAACTCACACCACTTCCCCATGTCCTTTTTTGGCTTCGCAGTGTTTTTCTTTGCTTGTGTCTTTAGCGAGTTGTCTTGGGCCGCCCCGTCTTGGCTTGGTCCTTTGTTCTGCGGTTTGGGGGTACCTTTCCCTTGCTTCTGATTCGCAGACCCAAAGTCTCTCTTTTTTTGTTTGAACTTCTGCTCAATCTTGGCAGCATATCAGTATGCCACACCAAGTGAGGAGATGTCGAGTAACTCCATTTCCTCCTGAATGTATCTGTGCAGACAACTGCAGTACTTTAACACAAAATGTTTCTCTGAATCTTTGATACCCAACTTTGTGCATAGGGTATGAAACAAATTCGACATCTCATGCACACCTTGGTCCCTTTGCTGCTGCAACGTAATCCATTATATGTATTTGTCCTCATAGCTCCCCATGGGATAAAAGAATTCCAGGTGGGTGTGGTTGACAATAGAGAGGGTTCCCCCTTGCCCTGTTGCTCCATGTAGGTTTCCCACCAGTCCTTGACATGGGCTGCGACTTTGGGGAGTGTGAAAATAATACATTCTCGGTCGAAAAATTCATGAACCGAGAAATATCCTTCTAACAGATTCAACCATCTATCTATGGCATATGCATCTATTTGGCCCTCAAATATGGGAATGTCAAAGTTTACTTGTACCTTAAAAGGAGTGGTGCCTCCAGAATGGCTGTTGGATGTCGATGCACCGCTAGTGGGAATCTGTTGAAGAATCTGAGCAAAGTTGTCCATCATCGTGTTCCATTGTTTCTCGAGGGCCTCATCGAGCAACATTTTGATAGGATATCCTGCTCCCTCATCTTTTTTTTCTTCCCCCATGAGCGGTCGTTGGGGTTTCTAAGGCTGATCTTGCAAAGGTTCAACCAGATCGAACCCCAACTCCTTATACCGCGACCTTGTTGGAGACATGCAAAGAAAGATCGAGAATGAGTAGACTGCTCTGATACCACTGATCCAGATTTATGTAGGAAGACAATGAAATACAGAAATACACATAAATGCAGAGATGCAGTGGAAATAAGACTTCATTTCATTAATAACAAATGACTAAAAAATTCTTACAGACAGAATGGAAATAAACTAGCTAGGGCGCTGGTAGCTTATCTCTGAGAAGAGATTTTGTGGCCACTGGCCTCTGAAATATATGTTACAATGATCCTCGAAGGCCTATATATTATTGAGAAACAATGGAAAACCCTAAACATCCAAAAACCTAACCCGAGGAGATGAAACACAAGAATATGGGCCCCGTTGGGGTAAATTGGTACATCAATTTCCCGAGGTCATAACTTTGGCATACTATCTCCATTTGATGCATATGATACATCGTTAGAAACATATATCTGAGGAATACACCCATGAAAGAGAATATTGAGTCCATAACGGACCCATATTCACTGAACAATTCATGCCCAAAAAACGTCCTTTAGGGCCTCAAAACAGCTCCGGAAGTTCAGGACCCAAAGAACTACTAAAAATAGTAAGTTGTGCTACAATTAAAGAAACTGAAAAACTGAAAGAAACAATGGTGTGGGTCCAAGTGGAATAGGCAGGTGGCCACCAATATCCCCCTGGATCAGTCCTCCCCCCTTAGGAAGCAATGGTCCCCATTGCGTTGAGTTCCTCCATGAGATGAGGAAACTTCTGTTGAACTTGGTCCCCGGTGAGCCACTTGCCCTGGTGAAGGAGTTGACCTTCTTTGACAACTCGATATGGTTGGATCCTCTGTTGGCAGGTTTTCTTGATCTGTGTGTCCATAATTTGATCAGTTGTGGCTTGTTCCATGCAATCTAGGTTTAACTCTGTTGGTGTGAGTTGTTCTTCCATGTTGAATGTGTCTAGTAGAGGTGGAAAGTAGGGTCGAAGGCGGTCCACATTGAACACTAGGTGCAGACCAAGGAATGGTGGAATACCAATCTCAAAGACATTGTCCCCTATAGCCTTGGTGATGGTGTATGGCCCATATCGAAGCAGGTGAATCTTGCGGTAGGGTCCAGCGAGGCGCTCCTTTTGCAAATGTAGCCACACTTTGTTGCCCACCTGGAAGTTGTGTGGCACCCGATGTTGATCATGTCGTTGCTTGTACTTAGCATTGGCTCTGTCCATGATGTCATGAAATTGTTGGCGGATGTGTTGAATGCACTCAATGAAGTTGTTTTCCTTGTCATCCTCAGACTAGACATGGGCTGAATATGCCCGAGTAGCCACAAATGGCATGGCTATGTCCTTGGGACATAGTGGCTGGAATCCCAAGCCCACTTGAAAGGGGCTATGGTTGGTTGAGCTATGGAGAGCCCGGTTGTAGATGTGTTTTACATAGGGGAGGCTCTCATCCCATGTGCGTGGATGATTTGAGTTGTACATGCACAAAATGTGTACAATCATCCAGTTGACGACCTTTGTCTGGCCATCAGTTTGCGGATGGAAAGTTGTGGACTTGGTTAGCTTGGTGTCCAACGTCGACTAGAGGATGGACCAAAATTTACTGAGGAACCTGCTGTCTTGATCTGAGATGATAGACTGTGGGATCCCAGAGTGTACCCACACTCATTCAAAGAAGAGTTTAACAGTGGCTTCTGCTGTGATATTCTTCTTACAGGCCATCATAATGGAAATCTTCGAGAATCGGTCGACGACCACAAAAACAAAGTCATTGCCATGCTTAGTAGAAGGAAGGCCCGACATGTAATCCATAGAGATGGATTCCCAAGGTTGACTGGGGGTAGGAAGTAGAGTATAGAGGCCTTGCTTCTTGATGGTTGGTTTGGCAATGGTGCAAGCAGTGCAGGACTTGATGTACTTCCTGACATCCCATCGAAGGTTCAACCAATAGAAATAATTTTGCAGTACTACCATGGTTTTCTCGACCCTGAAATGCCCAGCGACCCGACTGTAGTGCGCCTCCCAAATCATCTTGACACACTCGCTTGGAGGAACACAAAGGTGTCCCAGGTGACAAAGAAAGGCATCCTAGAGGTGAAAATTGGGAACTTGCTTACCCTCCAAGAGTGCATTGTATGTGTGGCCAAATTCTGGATCACTTTTGTAGAGAAGCAACCAATTGAAAGTCTCGTTCCCACAAGAGTTGAGCACAGTGGTTAGCTCCATGATGGGTGGTCGACTGAGGCGGTCTGCAACATTATTGGTGCTTCCTTTCTTGTACTTAATGTTCAAATGAAACTGTTGCAGGTATGTGGACCACTTCTGATGGCAATCATTCTGCAACTTCCCTTGTATCTGTATGGACTGCAGGGTTCGGTGGTCTATGTGGATGACCATTTCCTTTCCCAAAATGTAATGCTTCCATTGTCGACAAGCCTACATAATGGAATACATTTATTTGTCATAAGTGGGATACTTCTGGACTGTGTCAGAAAGTGTCTCACTGTGATATGCCACTAGATGCCCATGTTGACTAAGGACTGCCCCAATGGCATAGTCAGAGGCATCTGTCTCGATCTCAAATGGTTGTTGCAAGTTTGGTAATGTGAGCACTGGTGTAGAGTAGAGGCAATGCTTCAACTACTGGAACACCTTTTGTTGAGATTCAGACCAAAATAATTTTTATTTAGCTCCTCCCTTGGTGACTTGACTCAAGGGCCAAGTGATATGAGAGAATCCCAACACAAACCTACGGTAGAAATTGGCAAGATCTAAAAAGATGCAAATATCTGTTAGGGTGGTTGGGGTTGGCCAATCCCAAATGACTTGGATCTTTGTTGGATCCACATGCACCCCCTGCTCCTCAATAATGTATCCCAGATATTGAACCTAGGTCATGCCAAAAGTGCATTTCTCCAATTTGGCACACAACTTGTGTTGTCGCAGTGTTTGGAGGACCTGTCGAATGTGGTGGAGGTGCTCTTCCCAAGTCTGTCTTAAGATCAGAATGTCATCAAAGTACACCACTACAAATGAGTTGGTGAATGGCCATAGGATGTCATCCATTAGCCTCATGAAGGTTGTAGGGGCATTCGTCAACCCAAATGGCATGAAAAACCATTCGAAAAGGCCCTCCTTGGAATTGAAGGCATTCTTTCACACATCAGAGGGTTCGATTGGTACCTGGTGATACCCCGACTTCAAGTCGATATTGCTGAAATATTTCACCCCCTTGAGTTGGTCCAGAAGGTCATCAATCTGTGGGATTGGGTACCTATTTCGAACAGTGATCTTGTTCAGTGCCCGATAATCAATGGAAAGTCTCCAAGTCCCATCCTTCTTCCGCACCAACACGATCTGGCTCCCACACGGTGATGAACTTGACCTGATGTGACATTTCTGCAACAGCTCCTGAACCTACCTCTTGATTTCGTCATTCTCCAGAACAGAGCGTCGATAGATGGGTCCATTGGGTAGCGGCGCACCTGGGGTCAGATCGATGGGGTGCTTGACCTGGTAGTGTAGAGGCACCCCTACGGGGGAGGTGAAGATGTCATCGTACTCCTCCATTAACTTATCCATCTATTGTTTTCATGTAGCGGTGCCATGTCTGGAGGTCATGGCCACAGTCTTCCTCTTTCCCTGAGGGCAGATCATCAGGAAAAAAATTTCCTGGTTTTGGAAATGAGCTTACTGCATTGTTTTGCAGTAACCAAAGAGATGGTGGTAGGCAGTGCTATCTCCGGTATCCTGTACATATTATTTCCCGAGGTGATAATAACAGCACGAAGCCTGGACTCATACACAACATGTCACTTCCGCAAGTACGATTGGCCTAATAATACATCAGAAGCATCAAGAGGAGAAATGCCACATAATACCTCATTTGTGAAGGGCTTGATGTTGTAGGGAAGGCGACATTGTTGGCTAACGCGGAGGTCCCATCCTGGGTGCAACCACCCAATGGTGTATGTTTGTGGGTGTGTTGTGGTCAGCAAGCCCAGCCTCTTCACGACCTCTACCGAAATGAGGTTCTTGTGGCTCCCGTTGTCGACAATGAACTGCAACGGGGAACCCTTTACCCACATCTTTGAATGGAATAGATTATTCTCCTCCTCTGGATCTTCTGGTTCCTCCTTCTGGATCTTCGTGGTGGCAATAGTGGTGTTGGGCTCCGCATTGATAATCTGCTTCCCCCTATCATTCCCCTTGTCGGGTTCTGATTCAAAGTTGGAGCATGCATCCGATTCAGAAGCCTTCAACTCGGATAACAGTGACTACTTGGCCCAACACTCACTTTTTTTGTGAGTGGAGCTCTTATGGAACTCACACCACTTCCCCATGTCCTTTTTTGGGTTCATCGTGTTGTTCTTTTCTTGTGGATTTGGCGAGTTGTCCTGGGCCGCCCCACCTTGGCTTGGTCCTTTTTTGTTCTCTGGTTTGGGGGAACCTTTCCCTTGCTTCTAATTCGCAGACCCAAAGTCTCGCTTTTTCTGTTTGAACTTCTGCTCAATCTTGGCAGCATATCGGTATGCCACACCAAGTGAGGAAATGTCGAGGAACTCCATTTCCTCCTGAATGTATCTGTGAAGACAACTACGGTACTTTAACACCAAATGTTTATCTGAATATTTGATACCTAACTTTGTGTGTAGGGTATGAAACAGATTCATCATCTCATGCACATCTTGGTCCCTTTGCTGCCGCAACTTAGTCCATTGTATGTATTTGTCCTCATATCTCCCCACAGGATAATATTTTTCGTTGATGGCATCTCGGAAAGAATTCTAAGTGGGTGTGGCCAAGAACAGAGAGGGTTCCCCCTCGCCTTGTTGCTCTGAGTAGGTTTCCCACCTGTCCTTGACATGGGGGGCGGATTTGAGGAGTGCGAAAATAATCCTTTCTCGGTCGGAAAATTCATGAACTGAGAAATACCCTTCTAACATATTCAACCATCTATATACGACGTCTGCATTTATTTGGCCCTCAAATATGGGGATGGTTGTTGATTCTTCTTGGGTATCTGTTATGAATGTTAAGTGTTTGTAGAATGATAGGAAACCTTTCTTTGGTTGAATTTCTCATCATCATTTTCATTGATTGTCCTTGCATCTTGGGCTGGGTGTTTGCTTCTTGATATCCTACTTGGTTTGTACCTGTTTACATATAGTATAATCTTTATATCAAGTTGTTGTTCAGTCCTTGCATTTTCATTCTTTTATATTGAAAATACAAAAATATTAAACATTTTGCATTTTTGGCATTTGATCTTTTGGGTCCTTATCATTGATCTTAGTACATGTATAGAAAGGTTTAATATTATTTGGAATTTCATAAATAAATTGAAAATTGTATTTTGAAAATCTTATTATTTATTGGGAACTGAAGTTAGGACTTTGCATTTTATTCATATTCATTTATTTTACTTTCTAAGTCATAAAATCATTAGTTTTACGATCGCACCTTTTTTGAGTATGAAAGGCCACTAAAAGCAATGCTGATAATTTAAAATTGATTAGAAAATATTTTATTTTCTAGGGTGCACAAAATAGCTTAGGATTTAGAGCCTTGGAATAGGATTTTGTGAGTAAACTTCTCCAAGGCTATTAAATAAACTTATGTGTCTGACTAATGGAGTGGTGAAATCCATTGTATAATTGGTGATATCGGGAGGCTCCACTTACACCGGAGTTAAGAACGAGGTCATATGGGGTTGGTTGAGGGGATATACCCCCAATACCTTCTTAACGCCATATATATTTCTAGGGATCTATTTGTATATGGGGATCTTGCTATTACCTTTACCACTGTGAGAGGCAGTGCTTTCGAGGTTTCAGGATTTGTTACCCTTCCCATATGGTAGACTTGACTTACGACTATTCATCTATGCATGTATTATATCGTGGTTTCTTGACATAGGTACTACATAGGTTACTTGCAAGGGTTATTTTGCAGGTACCCTAGGTCAGATAAAGGTCAAACAATACACAACCTTTATGGAGGATTACCTCTCTCGGGGGGTCTGACCGACTAGTTGTTAAGCCCATGAGGGAATTTATAACTGATTATGATACCTCCAATATCTTGCAGGGAGTCTCAGGACCCTCTTGAGCGAAGCATACCTAATTTAGGGAGGGAGGCCCCTTTCAGCCACTTTATCCTGTTTGTGTGCATATTGGCCTTTTGTTTATTTTATTTTGGTGTGCTCTTTGATTATTAGTTGACCTTAGGATTTTTTATTGCATCGTGAGCTTCCATTATCATGAATAGTGGAATCCCTTTGACTCCCTCATTTAGCGCTACCTCCCTCATGACATTCGCTCATTTCATGGGGACAAATCCATCTGTGTTACATAAGGGTATGCATAATAATGATACCCAGTCAATACCTTAGGTCTCTAATCATCTTCCTCTTGATGTTCCAAACATTCTTTCACCTTTTCCATCCTCTCCCTCGACTACTTATATGAATCCTAGTTTTGGATCTGGGGGCATGATGGATCCTTTTTCTACATCTTCATTTAATGGGAGTCATATCCCTCAACTGAATATCACAGTGGGAGGTTGGAGTCTCCCTTCTTACAGATCCAATCCTAACTTCACTTTTCTAGAAGAAAGTGCTCAAATGGGTGGTTATTCTACTTATTACACCTCGTCCATATATCCTTCGTCCGCTATGTCAGTTCCTACAAATTATTTTCCCATGAGAGACCTCCATCTATCCTCTAGTATTTCATATGGAGGGAGTCAGTTTTATGGTACAGGCTAGCCCCTTCATGAAATCCCTTCGTTTAGGGGCAATATATATCCTCACCTGAGTAACCTGTGTCACACCTTTTTCTCTTCGCAGACATCTTCTTCGATGATGATGCCTTTACAAACCTATATGGATCAATTGGGAGGAGGATACTACCCTACTAGGTAGGGATAGGGGGTAGACCAGAATCCTTCATGGTCTACAATTTCTCAAAAGCATTCTTTCCTGAGACCTTGGTCTCAAATGCCACAACTAATAGCCATCATCGGTTCGGTCACTACAAGTCATACTGGAATTATATCACCAACCTCTGCTAGTCATGTTGGATATTGGTCGACAAACTCTGCGAGCCATGTTAAAGACCAACAACCAACTGCTATAATTCATGATGAGGACACAACTCTAGTCGCCATGAGTCATACTAAGATCACATCTCCAACATCAGTTAGTCATATGGGGGATGAACCACTAGCCTCAGCCAGTCGCGTTGAGAGCATGTCACCAACCATTGTGAGTTACATTGGAGTAATTCATACGATTGAGAAGCCTCAACGTATAGGACACAAGACCAAGTTCCTTTGTAGGCTTTGCAAAGGAGGTCATTTAAATCGCTTGTTCCCTACTACTGTGGTAGTATAAGAAGTGCAATCCATTTATGATAACCCTTCAGGTTAGGAGTCGTCTTTGGTTTCCCAACATTATATTTCTCCTTTTATTGACACAACAACCATGTTGATTCAATCTTTGCCCAACAATGCTCCTGTTTTGAGGAGTGAGGCTTCGTTTGACCATGTCATTAACATTTCTCGTCTTGCACCTTCTGAACAAGGGAGAGTTTTACTCCCTCAAATTACTCTCCCTCCAAGTCTTAGAGAGGTTCCCTTTGATTGGGATGGTCTTGTGGGGTATCAAATTCCTTCTTCTATTGCCTTTAAAATAAGATGCTTTCTCCATTACATCACCGAGAAGGTAACCTCTGTGAGTATTTTATCCCCCTCTACCTGGAAATCTCTGGGTTTTCGCAATATTGTGTCAATTGTTTGTAGGTTTATTACCTTTCACAGAAATCCTACATGGGAGCCTTGGCCTCCCCCAGGACATGTCGCTTATAAAACTCCTAAGGAGTCTGGTTTAAGCTCTTTTTTGACTCCCTCAAAAAGCGAAAATATTGTCAAGTGAACTTATCTCTTTCACACTCGTAAATTGGACTTGAAAGGACTTCTATTTGGTGCAAGTTTACCCTTTTTTCAAACCAAGTAGACTAATATTACGAAAAAGAATTTTTTTTGGCTTTAAGCTATAGTTGCGTCTCATTCTCTTTCTTGAAGTATTGATCCTATTTTCGGTTCTTGATTTTTCATTATAATCCTATCACCTCAGCAGTTTACATCGTCATCCAAGCATAGAATTTTTTATATCCTTTGCAGCTTGACACCCTATACCCAAGAGGAAACATTCCCCCGAGTGTCCATCTCCCGCATGCACCTCCTTGCATTGAGCATAGGTATGTTCCACCATTGGAACTAGTTGCTTACTTGTGACACTCGTTTCCTCCTCTATATCATAACATTCATTTCACTATTAAAAAAAGATATATCTATGGGAGGGGAAGGAGCATTATCTTATATTGGCAACAGTCTTGTCATCTTTTAACAAAGCACAAAACTTTTGAGTCCACTTGTCATAAAAATTTTGGGTTTAGCATGAACTTAGCAATGTGAGCTCATTATGTAGAGTTTACTCCCCTGAATGGTTACTCTTCCAATCCCTATGGAGAGTTTGATTGATTCCTCCTGCATCTCAAAGTTTCATCATTGATTCTATGCTACCAGATTCTTCCATATGTCTCATGCTCTTGTTCAAAGGATGTCTATCAGCCTGTGTCGGTCATTCCTCATAACTCTTGACTTTTCAGTTCAGCCATACCCTCATTATATCTTAGAATTACATGAAATTGTAGTCCTATCGTGCACCCTGGTCCTATTTTCATCAATGGTAGGTAACTTTGAACCCAACTGTCGACATTTCATTATTGATCGCTGACTAGGAGGTTTCCCTTGTGTTCGACGAGAAAAAATATATTCACACATCGGTATTCGTGTAGTGTCTTGGAGGAAATCAACCTTATTGGTGGTTTCCTCTCCTTTGTCAGTAGTTTTCCTTATTTGCTTCTATTCAAAGGGTCTTTTTCATGTACTGCTCACATCTGGCACACGTGAAAGACACATAGGGTCATTGGTTTGTGAACATGTTCTTCGACCGATTTACTCCAACTCATCAAGCTCCTTCTTTGTACCTTGTGATGAATGATGAGAGATGCCTCAATTCTCTCCTTTCAGCAACTCTCCTTCCATCGAATTCAACCCATATATTCTAGAAACGAGAACCTAGAGTCCTATGAGTACCTAGAGGCTTGCATTCATTAGTGGTAGGTTCTCCTTCCATTGATAGTTGGGAATACATCAATGTCTCTTGATTGATGGATTCTTCAATTGTTCGACTGATCTGGATTATTTTCGGCAAGAAATGAGAGCGGAGATATAATAAATAAATGCACAGAGATATCGCGTATATCCAGTAATATAACAGAAATATATCAGAGATGCAACCATAAACACAGAGATACAGTAATACACGA
>JZKD02S2104769.1:80706-98485 GCA_000966675.3 Picea glauca
AGGTGATAAAGACAACAGGAGGAGCACCACAGGGTATGTTTTTACTATAGGTGGAACAATAGTAAGTTGGATTTCGAAACTACAAAAGGTTGTTGCACTTTCAACAACAGAGGCAAAGTATGTTGTTGCTACAGAGGCTAGTAAAGAGATGATTTGGTTATAAAGGTTTATGGAGGGATTGGGAAAGAAGCAGGAGAACAACAGGTTGTACTATGACAGTTAGAGTGCCATTCACCTTGCAAAGAACTCAACCTTCCATTAGAAGACTAAGAATAAACATTTGAGGTACCACTTCATACAATCCTCCTTGGAAGATGGACAATTGAAGCTAAAAAAGATACACACTAGCCAGAATCTTGCAGACATGTTAACAAAGGGAGTAACCAGGGAGAAACTGAGTTCTTCCTCAGTTTCAGTTGGTCTTCAAGAATGAAGATGAATATGAGAAATTTTCCAGGTCCAAGAAGGTTCAAAGTCCAGCATATACAACAGTGGTGGAGTTTTTGAGATCAATCTCCAAGTGGGAGATTGTTGGTTGTGGAGCCTGATTATCTTCCTGATTTAGAGGTCTTTTACTTTCAGTCGTGTTTATACCCCATGAAGTATTTACACCCCAGAAGTATGTACACTCTTCCACGCTGGGGAGTGCAAAGGGGAGGTACCCCCTCTGCGAGGTCCGGGGGGGCTATCCCCTGGCTGGGGGGTCTGGGAGCAAGCGGGCCCCCAGCAGGGCTTCAGGGACGAAGCCCCCGAAGCAAAAAATGCCTTATAAAAGTATATTGTAATTTCATTGTAAATCTAGACTGTTCATTATAAGGTTGCAGATCTAATGATAGAGATTATGTTAGCGTTTTTTTCCCTAGAAGGAAACCCTCTTTTATGAGGGAAATGTATTGCGGCTATGTATGTTGGTGAGTATTGTATTCTGAGAGAGGATATTGTGAGAGAAAGAAGAGGAAGTTACAGCGGGTTTTGTTGTAGGTTGTATCCCTTCATTTTGCTGGATAATAATAAAAGAAAGGACCTGGCAATTTCTCTGGTGGACGTATCCCACACTGGGTGAACCACGTAAATTTGTGTCTCTCTTGTATTGTGTATCTTCTGTGTTTTTTTTCTGCATTTATTTTATTTTATTGCTCCGCGGTCCTGTTTTTATAACATCGGAGCCCTGTAGCTACAATTTGGCACCTTTAGGAATTAGTTCCCAACAATTCTCTCACCTGGAGAGAAAGCTCACAGGCCTGACAACCCACCTCTTCAATATCCTATGGGCTTGACAACCCGCTTCTTCAGTCTAGCTCCAAAGATAACCAAGGTACATGTACATGAACAAGAATAGTAACAACAGGGTACGGGTGACATCTGAATGACTGAAGGAATGATGATAGAATGATCAAAAAATGAACTAATTCCAAACTATATGTATGCATGTTCCCAACTTGACACTTGCCATGTTGAGAGCTACCTTGGGCCCACTTGTCCCCATCCTTATAAATTAGGATAAATTAATTATCCATACTTTATACTTTAAGGAATATTAATATATTGTTTCTTAATCCCCCTAGCTTAGCCCCTTATCCTTAACTTTTATCCCCCTTTCCCTATCTAGTGGATTTTATTCCCCCTTACTCTTTTACATGGTTGGTCTGCCACAGTGATGTGTTTTCATCAATATTGTGTGTTATTACATTTACTTTTACAATATAGGTGTACTGGCCTTTTTACATCCATGCTCACCAGCCTCAAAAACAAAAACATATATACAAAGGCTCTCTAGCCACATGATTGTGCACTTAAGACGATGTGCACAGAATCATGGGATGTGTGCACTCTTCTTTTAATGTGCGTCTCTCTAGCCTCAAGATTGCACACTTAAGCCGATATGTTCAGAATCTTAGGATGCACACACTCTTCTTTTAGTGTGTCATACGTGTGCACTTGCACAGGTGCACATTATACTATGGAATGTGCACACAATACTAAGTCCAAAACTTGATACAAACAACTCACCAACTTATATACATATGTACATTTATATTTACATTTATAGTTGGGGTTCGTCCTAGGGGTGTTACATTCCCCTTCACCTTATTTGTGCATTGTCCTCAGTGTAGTGTATACATATATACAATCAAAACTTAAAAAGTATTCAAAAAGATGTGGGTACTATTCCGACATAGCATCCTCATGCTCCCAAGTTGGATCCTCGGGACCGTAACAGGTCCATTGGAACTTTACTAGCCATATGGCTCGATTCCAAAGTTGCTTGATATTTCGATCCAATATGCACACTGGAGACACTTGAAATTCATCTTATTGCTCCATCTGAATCACATTCCAATCAGTGACGTGATTAACATCAGGTACATACTTTTTAAGAAATGATACATGGAATACATTATGATTACACATTGATGCAAGTAAGGGAAACATGTATGCTACAGGTCCAATCCTTCCCAGGATTTCAAGTGACCCACAATAACGATCTTCGAGATTGGAACAATTTCCCAACTTCAGGGAACTTCTCTAGGCCTTTACTTTTAAGAACACATGGTCACCCACTTTAAATTATCTATGAGTTCTACCTTTATCAACACAATATTTTTGTCTATCTTGGGAATCCTTTAAATTCTGTTTTATTTTCATTATTTTCTCTTCCATTTCCCTAAGTAATTCTAGCCCAACTACTACTATGTTTGTTGGGTTGTCCCAGCTTACCGGTGTGTTGCACTTTCTTCCATAAAGTGTCTCAAATGGGCTCATCTTTAGATATGTTTGGTACCCATTGTTATAACCAAACTCTACCAAATGAAAATAATCCTCCCATTTGGATGGTTTATCCATCACATGCATCCTTAACATGTCTTCTATCACCTGATTCACCCTTTTTGTCTTCCCATCTGACTCTAGATGATAAGTTGTGCTCAAATACATATTTGTTCCAAATCCCTTGAATAATCCTTTCCAAATATTTGTTGTAAATTTTGGATCTCTGTCAAACACAATTGTCTTGGGTATTCCATGTAATCAAGAAATTTCTCAAATATAAATATCAACAATGTTCGTTTCCTTGTGTGTGATCTTTACTGGAATAAAATGGGTAGCTTTAGTAAGCTTATCCACCACTACCATGATATAATCATGATGCTTTCTAGTTCTAGGTAGCTTAGTGATGAAATCCATTGTTACAACTGCCCATTTCCACTCAGGAATGGGAAATGGTTGTAGCAAACCGTTTGGGAGTCTATGTTCAACCTTGACCTTTTGGCATTCCATACACATGGCAATAAAATAAACAAATTCCAACAATATTGTCTTTTGATAGCTGCAATAGTTGTTTGGTAATTTGGGTGCCCAACATAAGGCACATTATGCATTTCTCCCAATATCAGATTTTTCAAATCCTGAGAATTTGGCACATAAATTATGCCCCTCTACATGATAATTTCATCATTTTCTATATTATATTCTTCACTTTTCTGCTGCAAAATACCTTGTTGTAATTTTGTCTTTATTTCCATGTACTGTAAATCTGATTTTGTAGCCTCTAAGATTATGTCTTTCAAATTTGATCGGTACATGCTAATGGTTGTAGAATGCATCTCATGCACCCTACTGTTAAGTGCATCAACCGCCTTGTTCTCCTTACCTTTGATATTCTTTATATCAAAGTCATATTCACTAAGGAATTCTAACCACTTTCTTTTCCTGGCATTTAGAGTTGGTTTTCCAAATAAATATTTCAGACCACTATGGTCTGTCCTCAACTCAAATATTTTTCCCATGAGATAGTGCCTCCACATATTAAAGGCATGCACTATGGCTTCCAACTCCAAATCACAAGTATCATAGTATCTTCCATGCTCCTTCAACTTCCTTGATTCATAGCACACCACATAACCATTATGACTAAGAACTCCACCAAGATCTTCTTTACATGCATCAATGCATATAATTAAGTCTTCATTTGGATCAACAATCCTTAGTATTGGAGCACTTGTTAATAAATGCTTCAAGTGTTGGAAATTTCTTTCACAATCTTCTGTCCACTCAAACTTCACACCCTTCTTCTGCAAGTAAGTGATTGGGTGTGAAATCTTTGAGAATCCTTCAATGAATCTCCTATAGTAACCTGCAAGGCCTATGAATGACCTCACCTCCGATACATTCCTTGATGTTCGCCATCCTTCAATGGCCCTTATCTTTTATGGATCCACTGTTATCCCTTCCTCTAAAATGATATGACCCAAATAATGAATTTGCTTCTGGTAGAATGAGCAATTTATCAATTTGGCATACAATTGATGCTCCCTCAATACCTATAACACTATTCTTAAGTGTCGTTCATGCTCTTCTTCAAAATTAGAATATATCAAAATATCATCCAAGAAGACAATGACAAACTTATCCAAGTAATCCCTGAATATATCATTCATGAGACACATGAAGACAATTGGTGCATTTGACAACCCAAATGGCACCACTATGAACTCATAATGGCCATATCTTGTTTTGAAGGTAGTCGTGTTGTTTTCTTCTTCTTTAATTCTTACCTGATGATATCCTGACCTGAGATCAATCTTGGAGAATATTTTTTCATCTTTCAATTGATCAAAGAGGTCATATATTCTTGGAAAAGGGTACTTATTCTCCACAATTACCTTGTTCAACTTCATGAAGTCAATGCAAAGTATCAATGTTCCATCCTTTTTCATCAGAAATAATATTAGGGTTCCCCAAGGTGACACACTTGGGCATATATACCCCTTCTTTAGAATCTCTTCAAGTTTCATTTGTAATTCCTTAAATTATGGTGTGCTCATCATGTAAGGGGTATTAGATACTTAAGTTCCTCCAGGCATCATATTGATGAGGAAATCAATATCTCTCTTGGGTGGAAATCCTAGTATTTCTTTAAATACATCTTCAATCTCTTTTAGGACTGAATAATATTCAATATTTGGAACCTCATCTTTAGGTGTCTCTTCCATATGCGCTGCACATATTTGACACCCTTTCCTGTAACTTTTCTTCAGTTGCAAGGCTAAAACTTGTCTGACGGTTACTACCCTAGGAATTCCATATATTGTCCTTAATTTCCCTTCCTCGTCCAAGCAAGTAAATGTCTTATTATAACAGTCTAGGACAACATGGTGTTGGTCCAACCAATCCATACTAATTAGGTAGTCATAGGAACCTAAAGGTATGATGTTCAAATATTCCCTGGTGCACAGTCCATTCATGTCTATTTGACATGCTTTAACCATATCATTAATTTTCCTTTTAGCTCCTGTAGCCAGCTACACCAACCAAAAATTTTCAAGCTTCCTTCTTGGGAATTGAAATCTTTCCACCATCTTAGGATCTAGATAACTATTGTTGGATTTACTTCACACACACCTCGGATTTATTTTTCATAAGGTTTTTCCTTGTTTATTAGTCATAATTAGTCATTATCCAGTCTCCTCTGTTTTAGAGAAGAATATAACCTTTCACTTGACACTTCAGTTTGACTAGTTGAGTTGAGTTTAGATGTTGCATTGGTTTTGTCACCATGAAACGTTGGGATCATCACCAAATAATGCACACTTTCCTTGGGATCATCACTAGACTGGCGCATTACCTTTGATTTCCAGATCTACTCCTCACTACTCTTTGTTCAGTCAGTTAAGTGAAGACTAGTTGACTAGTTAACTTAGCTAGGTGGCAGTTCACTCCCATAACTTCTTGAGAGACTAGACTAGGTGTAAGTTCACTCCCGTAACTATTGGTGTGTGTCCATATCACTCTAGAGCACCACTATTGTGCATTGGTTCTCCTCCAGTGCACACTCATAGAGTTATACAAAGTATATCATGTGTAAATTATTCATTATTCACAACCATTAATGAGAATTCTTCCATTCTTTCTCTCCTTCTTCTTTCTGAATTTATCTCTGCAAATGTGTGTAGTATTTTCTAGCTAGATATATTATGTGCAGGTTCAACACATTTACATGGTATCATAGCCGATGGAATGCTAAGCAAAAGCTACACCAAATTTTTTTGCAGGTACAAATGATTGAAGACAACGGAAATATGGATTTCCAAAAAGAATTCATTCTTACACCTTACAACTATTTTTCATGAAAGGAGAAAATATGCATACATCTCTAAACCATAGGTTTGTACAGGTTAACCTTGAATATAGATACAAAACCAACATCATCCATAGAAAAATCCAAGTACTTAAATCGCATGGATGAGGCACTCGGAACAATTTGCAATCTTATTTCTCCCGATCTCCTTTTTCACTTATCTTCCTGAAAGACTCCCAATGAATCCCATACCACCTTGGAAGGGCTCTTTGGAAAACATGATGAGATGAGGGGACACATGCTGGAGGTGGAAATTCTCACATTGGATCCAAAAAACTTCGACAATATCCAAGATTTATTTACAAAATTCAAGGATTTACCGTCGCAACTCAAAGCTTGTGGGCTTGATAAATCGAAGGAGGAGAAACAAATGGTTCTCACCATTATCTCCAAGATTGGTCCTTAATTCTATGTATTCGTATCTACATTCCATTCTATCAGATTCGCATCTGGATCCACCAAGAAGATCCCTTCTCTTTAGGACTTTATCAAAGCCCTGAAACAAGAGAAAACCAAGCTCATCAACATGGGAAAAATCAAAGGCCCAAAGGCGTATGCACTCATTGTGAAAGATGGCAGCCAAAAATATCATAAATCTAAAGATAAATATAAAAGGAAATCTCATGCACATCTGAATAAGGAAGGGTACACAAAACCCTTCACCGATGCCTCCGAATCCAAAGGTGAAAAGGGAATAAAAGGGGACAAATGAGTGTATTGTCACAAAGGATTCCATCCAGAATCTGCATGCATGAAAAAATAAATAGGTCTGATTTCTAAATTACTTCAACAAAAAAACCTTGGAGATCGCATCCCCGAGGGTGCCAAGAAGAAGAAGAAGCCAGAAGATCAAAATCCCAAGAAAGGAAATTCTAGCCATGCCTTGATTTCCATCAACTCCTTTTGTGATTCTTGGTTCGTTGATTCAGTAGCATCACATCACATGGATGCCTCAAAAGAAATATATTCTTCATTGGATGCATGAAAAGGTCCCCCTATTTTGATGGGGGAAAACTCTTTTGTCGAATTCACCGACAAAAGAAGGATTGAACTCACCAACGGAAGCTTCAAGAATCTGTTGCATTTTCCCAAACTTTTCGTCAACCTTCTCTCCATGTATCAGATGATGAATTTCGGCACCAAAAAGAAATTCATATTCACACCAAATTTTGTCGACATCTATGACACGCAAACCAACTCCAGGGTTTCTACTGGTGAGGCAAATCATCAGTCTAGATTGTATACTTTTTTTGAATTCATTGAACCTGATTATGCTTTACTTCTTACTCATGTTAATGAAAGTAGTAGGATATGGCACAAAAGGTTTGGACATTTGAATTTCAGATACATGAAACAACTTAGCAAACAAAGATTGGTTGATGGTATACCAGACATCCATTTCTCCAAGGGAGTTTGTGAGGGTTGTGTTCTTGGAAAACACCCTCAAGAGAAATTCGACAAAGGAAAGTCTCAAAGAGCCTCTGCATCTTTAGATCTAATCCACAGTGACCTCATGGGTCCTTTTCCACATCCATCGATCAACAAAGCGAGGTTTGTTCTCATTTGTTTTGATGATTTCTCATGTTTTACATGGATCTACTTTCTCAGGAAAAAATATGAGGTCTTTCAACACCTCAAAGATTTCAAAGCCTTGTTTGAGACACTGTCCGGAAAGAAGATCAAATTACTCTGAACTGATAACGGGGGAGAGTATGTAAATTATGAGATCCATAATATTTTCCATGATGTAGGGATTTAGTTGCAACATACAGTTCCCTATACTCCACAACAAAACAGAGTTGTTGAGCAGAAAAATAGGTCTCTAAAGGAGATGGCATCTTGCATGTTGCATGAAAAGTCACCACCATAGAGACTATGGACCAAAGCAATTAATTGTGCAACATACATCCAAAACAGATATCCCCATATATATTTCAAGGATAAGACCCCCTACGAGGCTTGGAACGGCCTCAAACCGGAAGTGACCCACTTTCGCATTTTTGGTTCACATGCATGGGCCTAGATTCCCTCTGAAAAGAGGAAGGCACTTGATCCACAAAGAACTAAGTGTATTTTTGCTAGACACCTCAATGGTGTGAGGGGATATAAGCTTATTGATCATTCCTCAGAACGCCTCATTATTGAACGAAGTGTCCAATTTGAAGAACGTGTCTCACATGCACCTTAGCAGCCACATGCAGACACCTTCATTATTCCACATGTATGAGATGATGAGCATGCACATGTTTACTCTTCTTCAGAAGAGAGTTCTAATTCAGAGGAATCAGATGATTTAGATTCAGAGTCAGTACATTCAAATGCAGAGTCAGAGAATCCATATGCAGTTTGCAGAGCCAGAGCAGAGGCCCAAGTGGGCACATACTACTCTTTAGGATGCAGGGGATCTCATTGGTGATCCAGCCAATACTAGGAGGAATCGATCTGATTTCGAGGAGCCTCTTGTTGCATTCACTTCCACTGAACCATTTCCCTCCAAGTATCTTTTCTTGGTTCGATCTTTAGATCCACATTCTTATGGAGAGGCTGCTAGAAATCCCTTTTGGGAATCCACCATGTAGGAGGAGTACAACTTCCTCCTCGAGAACCAGACTTAGGATCTGGTTCCCCTTCCTTCTGGGAGGAAACTTGTCAGATGAAAATGGGTCTACAGGACCAAGAGCACAGTGGATGGACATATTATCATATACAAAGCCAGGATTGTTACCAAAGGATTTCAGCAGGTTCATGGTATTGACTATGATGAGACCTTCGCTCCAGTAGCGAAGATGGATTCCATACGATTGGCACTTGCCATTGCAGTACCCAAAGGATGGGAAGTCCATCAGATGGACGTGAAGAATTGATTTCTTCATGGTGATCTCTCTGAGGAGATCTACATGGATCATCCCCAGGATTTATGCAGGACTCATATTTTTTCTGTTGACTAAAGAAGTCCCTTTATGGCCTCAAGCAGGCTCCGAGGGAATGGTATGCCAAGATGGACTCCTACATGTTTTCAAATAACTTTGTATGTTGTAAATCAGACTTGAATGTCTACATTCTCATGACATATGATTCACTTCTACTCTTAGTTCTGTATGTTGATGATTTGTTGATCACCGGTTGCTCGACTTCAGTGATTTTTGTAGTCAAGAGGATTCTACGTGACAAGTTTTTTATGACAGACATGGGTCTGCTACACTTCTTCCTTGGACTCGAGATCAATCGGGATGCATCAGGCATAAAATTGTCTCAGGCCAAGTATGCACGAGATCTCCTTGAGAGATTCCACATGACAGACTGCAAGTATTCTCCAACTCCTTTCCTATCAGGAGTCAAACTTGAGGATGGTGGGGAGAATCCATTGGTTGACAGCACACTCTACAAACATCTAGTGGGGATATTTTTGTATCTCACACACTCCAGACCAGACCTCTCCTATGCAGTTGGCACAGTTTCCAAGTTCATGTAGGAGTCACATGAGCTACATTGGAAGGTTGCAAAGCATATCCTTCGATACGTACATGGAACCATCACCTTTGGGATTCATTATGAAATAGCCTCTACATTATATCTCATTGGATTTATTGATTCTAACTGGGCTGGCGATAGCACCGATCGCAAGTCCACATTTGGTTACTCACTCAGTCTTGGTTTTGGGCCTATCTGTTGGTCGAGCAAGAAGAAATCCACCATTTCTCTATCTTCATATGAGGCAGAGTACATAGGGGTATTTAACATAACCATTCAGGCTACGTGGCTAAAACATTTTCTCACTGAGTTGGGAATTCAGTTTCATCATCCGAACGTCATTTGGTTTGACAATCAGAGAAATTTGAAGTTCTGCAAAGATCCAGTTCATAGGCAGCAAACGAAGCACATCATGATCCACATGCACTACATCCAGGACTTAGTACATGAGGGGATCATCGACTTACAGTTCTGTCCTTCATCATAAAAAACAACAAACATCTTCACCAAGACCTTCACTGAGAAGAAGTTCCATTCTCTGTGAATTCGTCTTGGAGTGAAGGACATAGTTTCCTAGAAACTGTCAGTTCTTCTTTTTACATACATTGCACCTTGAGTGGGGGGGGGAGGGGAGTTTCCATGAGTTTTTCCCTCTTTCCTCATATTATTTCAATGTATCTTTTTTATTTGGGTACTTAACATGGCCTCGTTGTCGAGACCCATTCTTTATTTTCACCATAGTGATGTTAAAGGGGGTGTTGGAGTTACTTCACACACACCTAGGATTTATTTTTCCTAATTTTTTTCCTTGTTTATTAGTCATTATACAGTCTCGTATATTTTAGGGGAGAATATTCCACCTAGAGAATATTCTCTTTTAGTTGACACTTCAGTTTGACTAGTTGAGTTGAGTTTAGATGTTGCATTGGTTTTGTCACCATGAAACATTGGGATCATCATCAGCTAATGCACACTTTCCTTGGGATCATCACCGGACTGGCGCATTACCCTTGATTTCTTGATCTAATCCTCACTACTCTATGTTTAGTCAGTTAATTGAAGACTAGTTGACTAGTTAACTCAACTAGGTGGCAGTTCACTCCTGTAACTACCTGAGAGACTAGACTAGGTGGAAATTCACTACCGAACGGCTAGTGTGTGTCCAGATCACTCTAGACCACCACTATGACACATTGGTTCTCCTCCATTGCACACTCATTGAGTTATACAAAGTATATCATGTGTAAATTATTCATTATTCACAATGGTTAAGGAGAATTCTTCCATTCTTTCTCTCCTTCTTATTTCTCAATTTCTCTCTACAAATGTGTGTATTATTTTCTAGCTAGATCTATTATGTACAGGTTCAACACATTTACAACTATGAATAGCTCCTTAATCATTTAAAATATCAATGTGTTGGTTGTTGATCTTACCTTCCACTTCAATCATATGTGATTGGAACTCAGCTTGTTTTTTATCCAGGGCTGCATAAATCCTAGGTACATTTCTTCCCATGTCCTCCACTATATCAACTTGTTGTACATTGTGAAAAATCCTCACTTTTTCACCTCTGTGAGGGAAATATTTGTACATATGATGTCCCCCACAACCCCAACATTGAATAGGTGGTTTTCTTGGTCTTTTCCCCAATGTCTTGGTCATTCTGGGTTCTTTAGAAGATGGTTTTCCCTGAGACTTATTTCTGAAGAATGGTGGCTTAGTTCCCTTCTTCCTTTGTTCCATATTGGTTTTCTTCTTGTCTTCCCAAGATTTTTTGAAAGTTATTCTTCCTTTATGTTGATCATAAAGGAAGTTGGCCCTTCTTATAGTTTCCTCCAATGTTTTGGGATCATCATATTGTATCTTGTTGCTGATAAATGATGGAAGCCCACTCAAATACCTCTGAATCTTAACTTGTTCATCCTTGATTAAAGAAACATACTTCAAAAAATCTAAAAACCTCCTTTCATATTCATCTATGGTCATACTCCCAAGCTTGAGTTCAAATATCTCCTTCATTTTCTTGTCATAGTATCGCCTAGTCAAGTATTTCTTTTGAAAATACCTCTTGAATTCCCTCCAATTAACCATCTTCTCATCAATGTGTTGCACCTGCACAAATTGGTCCCACCATATTGATTCTTTTCCCTTGAGATGATAGATGGAAATTCTTCCTTATGCTTGTGAAGAATAATTATGCAATTGAAAATACTTCATCATTCCTAGTAGCCATGTCTATGCATCCTCATCCTTATTTTTCTCACCATCAAATATAGGAGGCTTTATTTTGTTCATTTCTCCCTATAGCTCATCCACCCCAAACCTCTTCTTATGTTTTTTTATAGGGGATGGACTTGAACTACTGTGTTCTCTCCTAGATGAATGACTTAGGGACTGATGGTGATACCTTCCAACACTTCTTGTTCTTCTCCTCTCATTATGAGACCTATGAATCCCTGATCTGCTTGACTCGGTCTCCTTATCCATCTTCTTCTATATTATGTCCAATCTCTGCATTAACTTGATGTTGAATACTTCTTATTGATATTTGAATTTCATAAGCCTCTCATTATCATCTTTATAACTCTGGACATCCTTTTGCAGACCTTTTATGGTATCTACCAAGTTCATGCTTTCCTCCTTTCCTTCTCCATGCCCATTTGAATTTGTACCTACATTGCCTATATTGACATAAATCCCTCTGATCTCATCTTCATGGTTGTAATCCCCCTGTGAATATTCCATGATTTTGAACTCTGTGTTTCTCCTATTCTGATCTAAATGTTATTTACTCTACAAAATGTGCATCCAACAAAACTTGTTACGATAAATAATTTAATAATTCATGAAATTATGTACAATTCTGGTTCAATAATGCATCAGAATTATTTCTTCTAATTTCTTATAAAATTGGATACCCAGATCAATTTTCTGGGTAAATATTTATACTCTATTGTCCAATACCTTTCCAACACCTACTTCTGTGCTCAATTTTGAGTCGAGCAGAAATTTATGGTCATTTGAAAATTCTACATTAATTCTTTTGTTCATACTTCAACTAGGTGAAAATCTGAACTATAATTATGCATTTTTCACCTGCTCCATTGGATGTTTGGTAGGATCCCAATTGGATTTCTTCATATACATATTTTGGATAGTCTGTCCAAGTTTCACTTCTTTATGGTTTCTGGGCTGCTATATCCAACCTGTTGAAGTTTCAGGCCAATCAGTGTTTGTGACCTTGAATGCTACATGTACATTTTATGCCCTCTTAAGAATTTTTATTGTTCCCAAAATTTTAATCTAGCTCCATTATTGTTTTCTATGGTTCAATGTATTTCCATAGACTACTCTTGTGCCTCAATCTAATTCCGAAGTAGGAAGTTATGGCCTTCAAAAGCTAACTTGGCTTAAAATTTACTCTCCATTGTTTGGTTTGTAAATCACTCATCCTAACTCTGTTTGACGAATGGTCAAATACACCATTAGAAATTTATCACCGATCTCTTTCATTTGAGTTACAATAAAATGTGCTTTGGGCACAATGTTTTTGAGTAGCTAGAAACACTATTTAGGGCCTCAAAAATGCCTTGCAAAAAGATGACCTTCAAACAATACAAAAATGTCGCAAAAAAACACTGGTTTTCTACTATTGTAGACTGCCAAATTGACTTCGCACACACCAATTCTAAAATATACACCCATATTTAGCATGTGTAGTTCTACATGCGCAACACAAAAATGTAGCACATGCACTGCACATCCATATCGAATGTGCACCACTTTACTGTCGTGCACCAGTATCTAGTGTGCACAACTTTTGTGTCGAGCACCAATATCTACTACGCACAACATTTGTGTTGCACACCAATATCTACTACACACACTTTTGTTCGTGCGCCAATATATAGTGTGCACAAATTTTGTGTCACACACCCATATTCTACACACATTGCAAGCTTCGCACCACACAATGTCAAGGTTTAGTGCACTCACACCGTGCACCAATACTCCCTGCGCTCCACCAATTCTACTTCTGTGTGGCATGAATATTTAATGTGCATGCACTGCATACCAATGTTGCACGTGCACCAACAAATTTTCTTTGTGCTCTGCCAATACTCATTGTGCATGCCTTACGCACCAATATTACACATGTTCCACAAGCTTTGCACCGTGCAATGCCAAATTTTAGTGTGCTCACTTGTGCACCACTATTATGCATGTGCCACCAACTCTACATCGTATAGTACCAAAATTTAATGTGCATACCCCATGCACCAATATTTTCCACGCAACGCCAAATTTGAGTGCACATACCGCGCACCATTATTTTTCCATGCATCACCAACTCTACACAATGCAACGCCAAATTTTTGTGCGCACACCCGTGCACCATTATTTTCCGCACATCACAAGATTTTCACTGTGCAACACCAAATTTTAGTGTGCACACCTATGCACCTTTATTTTTCTGTGCATCACTACTACTTAATGCACACAAATATTTTTGGTGCTTAACTGATTTTTCCATAATTTTGTTGCAAAAATTAGGGCTTTTTCCCAATTTTGCCCAATTTTGTCCTGGGCACCATGGTCACTTTGTAAACACAAAAATTAAGCCATCTACAAGCCCAAACTTTCCCCATTAGAAATTGGCATTGCTTAAACTTAATTTCCAGCTCGATTCTTCACATTACCCATGAGATTTCCCTCAATTTTACTGTAGTAATTTAATCAACAAGTTGCAGACCTGCTCCAGACATTAATTCTCTACAGATTTCCCCTTCAACATTCTGCTAACTCTGCCCATCTAGGATCAGTGTTGAAAACTAGGCTCTCATACCACATTGTAGCATCCCCAGCCACCTATTTGGATATGCCACTTAAAATTTTGAACTCTGATATGAATTTATATACAAATATGCAAATTCATACAAAATAATAATAGAAATATGCATGCAACATACACAGGATAAACCCATGAAACCAAATGCATACATATTAACGAAACACATGAATTAACACAAATTGACACTTATCATTGATTAAAATAACACCAACTACGTCCAACCCATCCATATTCCTCCCAACCATAGACCGCACTGCTCCTAAATCTCAGTAGTGGGTCACCCCTGAGCTAGGACTAAACTCCACCTGGGTAATGGAATTCCTAACCAGGCTAAGCTATCTCAAATAGTAGGAAACTTAGTCATAGGTGCCAACTCGAACTAAAATCCTATAGTCCCTCATTCCCCACATGCAAGTCCCACACCAGGAAGTGTGCCCCTTCTCTACTCAACAGTCCCTCGATTATCCTATTTCCTTTCCAGGGATTCAACAACATGTCAGATAGGAAGTCTCATAGCCCTGTAGCTATAGTTTGGAACCTTCAGGAATCAATTCCCAACAATTCTCTCACCTGGAGAGAATGTTGACAGCCCTCACAACCCTCTTCTTCAATATCCTATGGGCCTGACAACCCGCTTCTTTAGCCCAGCTCCAAAGCTAACCATGGTACAGGAACAAGAACAAGAATAGTAACACTAGGGTATGGGTGAAAGCTGAGTGAGTGAAGTAATTATGATAGAATGATCGTAAAATGAACTAAGTCCAAACTATATGTATGCATGTTCCCAACTTGACACNTTTCTTTGTGCTCTGCCAATACTCATTGTGCATGCCTTACGCACCAATATTACACATGTTCCACAAGCTTTGCACCGTGTAATGCCAAATTTTAGTGCGCTCACTCGTGCACCACTATTATGCATGTGCCACCAATTCTACATCGTATAGTACCAAAGTTTAGTGTGCATACCACATGCACCATTATTTTCCACACACTGCCAAATTTGAGTGCGCATATCCGCACACCATTATTTTTCCATGCATCACCAACTCTGCACAATGCAACACCAATTTTTTGTGCACACACCCGTGCACCATTATTTTCCGCACATCACAAGATTTTCACTACACAACGCCAAATTTTAGTGTGCACACCTATGCACCTTTATTTTTCTGTGCATCGCTACTACTTAATGCACACAATTATTTTTGGTGCTTAACTAATTTTTCCATAATTTTGTTTCAAAAATTAGGGATTTTTCCCGATTTCGCCCAATTTTGTCCTGGGCACCATGGTCGCTTTGTAAACACAAAAATTAAGCCATCTACAGGACCAAATTTTCCCCATTAGAAATTGACATTTCTTAAATTTAATTTCCAACTCGATTCTTCACATTACCCATGAGATTTCTCTCAATTTTACTATAATAATTTAATCAACAAGTTGCAGACATGCTCCAGACATTAATTCTCTACGAATTTCCCCTTCAACATTCTACTAACTCTTCCCATCTAGGATCAGTGTTGAAAACTAGGCTCTCATACCGCATTGTAGCATCCCCAACCACCTGTTGGGATATGCCACTTAAAATTTTGAACTCTGATATGAATTTAAATTATAAAAATAATCTACAAATGCACAAATTCATACAAAATAATAATAGAAATATGCATGCAACATACACAGGATAAACCCATGAAACAAAATGCATACATATTAATGCAACACATGAATTAACACAAATTGACACTTATCATTGATTAAAATAACACCAACTACGTGCAACCCATCCATGTTCCTCCCAACCATAGACTGCACTGCTCCTAAATCTCAACAGTGGGTCACCCCTGAGCTAGGACTAAACTCCACCTGGGTAAAGGAACTCCTAACCAGGCTAAGCTATCTCAAATAGTAGGAAACTTAGTCATAGGTTCCAACTCGAACTAAAATCCTATAGTCCTTCATTCCCCACATGCAAGTCCCACACCAGGAAGTGTGCCCCTTCTCTGTTGAACAGTCCCTCGACTGTCCTACTTCCTTTCCAGGGATTCAACAACATGTAAGATAGGAAGTCTCATAGCCCTATAGCTACAGTTTGGCACCTTCAGGAATCAATTCCCAACAATTCTCTCACCTGGAGAGAATGTTGACAGCCCTCACAACCCTCCTCTTCAATATCCTACGGGCCTGACAACCCGCTTCTTTAGCCCAGCTCCAAAGCTAATGATGGTACAGGAACAAGAAAAAGAATAGTAACACTAGGGTATGGGTGAAAGCTGAGTGAGTGAAGTAATTATGATAGAATGATCGTAAAATGAACTAAGTCCAAACTATATGTATGCATGTTCCCAACTTGACACTTGTCATGTTGAGAACTACCTTGGGCCCACTTGTCCCCATCCTTATAAATTAGGATAAATTAATTATCCCGACTTTATACTTTAAGGAATATTAATATAATATTCCTTTAGGCTTAATCCCCCTATCTTATCCCCTTATCCTTAAATTTTAGCCCCCTTTCCCTATCTAGTGGAGTTTAGTCCCCCTTACTCTCTTACATGGTTGGTCTTCCACAGTGATGTGTTTTCATTAATATTGTGTGTTATTACATTTACTTTTACAATATAGGTGTACTGGCCTTTTTACATCCATGCTCAATAGAATAAAAAACACAAACATATATACAAAGGCTCTCTAGCCTCAAGATTGTGCACTTAAGCTGATGTGTGTGGAATCCTAGGATGTACACACTCTTATTTTAGTGTGCCATCCTTGTGCGCTATACTATGGAATGTGCACACAATACTAAGTCCAAGGCTTGATATAAACAACTCACTAGATTAGATACATATGTACATTTATATTTACATTTACAATTGGGGTTGGACCAAGGGGTGTTACATGGTGAGTTAACCTTATTTTTGGGTCTACAAATATGTCAGAGCAATAAAGGTATATTCATCTCTCAGGAAGAGTATATCAGAGAAATGTTGAAGAAGTTTGGGATGACAGATTGCAAACCAGTCAGTACTCTTACGCAGACAAGTTGTAAGTTAAGTAAGGATGATGATTCTAAGAATGAGGATCAGAGAGAATACATATCAATGATTGGAAATTTACTCTATGTGACAATTTCTAGACCAGATGTGATGCAGGAAGTTGGGCAGGTTGCAAGGTTTCAAGTAGCACCAAAGGAATCACATGTTTTGGCAGTGAAGAGGATATTTATATATCTCAAAGGTACATAAAAGTTTGGTTTATGGTATCCAAAAAGGAAGGATCTATCTCTTTGTAACATCCCCAACCACCCATCGGTC
>JZKD02S2104769.1:114124-126255 GCA_000966675.3 Picea glauca
GTGGGAATAAAAATTGTACTTATGACAGACCACTGTTGATTGCGATATCTATTTGACCAACCAAAACTCAATGCTAGACAAGCTAGGTGGATGGCCCTTCTTAGTGAGTTTGATTTTGAAATCAAACATATTAAGGGAAAGGAAAATAAGGTGGATGATGCCCTTAGCAGAAGTATGAAAACAATTCATCTGGCAGTGGTGAGCACCTGCGAGACGAATGTCAAGGAAAGAGTCAGGAATTCATAAGAAATAGACACATTCTTCCAGACCGTGACCTCGTACCTGGAGCAAGAACCCACAGGAATAAAGTATGAAGGCTACCAGATGATAGATGCAGATCTGCTAACTTACAAAAACAGATTGTATATTCCAGAAGGTGATGACTTGAAGAGGTTCATAATGGAAGAACTACATAAAAGACCATATACTGGTCATCCCGGATACCAGAAGATGATCACAGCCACCAGGAAACAATTCTATTGGCCTGGATTGAAGAAAGACATAGTTGAGTACTTAGCCAAATGCATAGACTGCCAATAGGTTAAAGTAGAACACCAACACCCAAAAGGATTATTACAACCTCTACCAATCCCAGAATGGAAGTGGGAAACCATTTCCATGGACTTCATCACCGGATTACCAACATCGACTAAACATAATGATGCCATCATGGTAGTGGTGGATAAATTGAGAAAGTCTACCCATTTTGTCCCCGTCAAATCGACTTGCAAGGAAATAGATATCGCCAACATATTCATGAATTAGATATTCAGACTACATGGTATGCCTAAAGAGATCATGTCTGACAGAGACACGCAATTTACTTCCAACTTTTGGAAATCCTTGATGGTTGGTCTAGAGACCAAATTACTGTTTAGCACCACCTATCATCCTCAAACCGATGGATAGACAGAAAGAGTGAACCAAATATTAGAAGACATGCTAAGAATGCATGTAATGCATCAACTCAAGAAGTGGGAAGATTTCCTGCCACTGGTGGAATTCGCCTATGACAATGGCTACCAAGAATCCCTGAAGATGAGCCCTTTCGAAGTCCTCTATGGTAGACCATGAAATAATCCAATCAGTTGGAGTAATCCTGTGAACATAGTTACTATGGGACCCGACATGTTGAAATAAATGGAACAACAAGTGACTCAGATAAAAAAAAATCTAAAGGTTGCTCAGAACAGACAAAAAAGTTACGCCGACCAAAAGAGAACTCTGAGAGAATTCAAGATGTGAGACCACGTATATCTCAGAGTTAGGCCCAGGAAGAGTTTCCTGAGAATGGGATCTTGTGCCAAGTTAGCACCTCAATATTGTGGACCCTTTGAAGTTCCATATGGAGTGGGACCTGTAGCCTATAGGCTAGCACTTCCTCCCACAGTAAAAGCACATAATGTTTTCCATGTTTCATTATTGAAGAGATATGTACATGATTCTAATCATATAATTGACTGGTTTGTGATATAGGTGGAACTGGAGGGATAAGTCTTGCTAGAACCTCAATGCATACTGGACAGAAAGGAAACCCCACTCAGGAACCGAACCATTGCACAGGTCAAGGTGCAGTGGAAACATTTTGGCCCAGATGAGGCTACGTGGGAAATGGAAGATGCCATGAAACAAACATATTTGATTTTGTTTACTTCTGAACATACACGACATATTGATAGATAGAACATCGAGGACGATGTTCCTTTAAGGGGGAGGGAATTGTAACACCATGTTTCCCCCAGTCTATAAAAATAACTATGTTGGCCAAGAACTATGGAAAACTCAAAGATGTGAATGTTTGATTTGACGGACCTTTGCATACAAGGTCGATAAATGTAAATTATATAATGAATATGTGTTGCATGACTGCTGAGAGGGGGATTTTCTAAAATATACCATGATGGCTAATGAGAGGCGATGGAAGGGACTTCGAATGGTTGCGTTAACTTCCACTGAGCCAATACCATACTGGTTTATAATTTCTCACAAACCAAAGCAACTCTGTGATCCTGGAATGGATTTCCTGTCAGATTGGTAGGTGGTGAGGGTCCTCAAGAGTTAATGAGGGGATGGGGGTGAATCGCCCATCCATAACAGCCCTCAAACCTGACCACAGATGGTGGAATTCGTCCCACATGCAACCTTGCAGACATAAATTGGCAAGAGAGGAAATGTGGTAGGAGAAGAATAGTGCGCACGACGGGGATCACAAAAGAGACTAGAGAAACCCTGGAAACACAGGGTGTTCTGAATACCAGGAGAAGGAGAGTAACCTTCATCCTGGATTATTTTCCTGCATCAGGAGAAGGAGAGTAACCTTCATCCTTGATTTCTGTTGAGCTGGAAGTAGGAGACTGAACCTCAAAACATCGTGGTCTAGCTCGGGGGTGGCTAGTAGTAAATCCTTTTGGAGTCACTGAGCCTATGGTTGGGTGTAAACAAGCACCCCTCTCAGCAGTTGCATCATGCCTGGTAGACATGATAAGTGTTTTATACCTTGTATTTCAAACTGAATATCATGAATACATTCTTATGTTTATATGCCCATAATAATTTCTGTGTAGAATGATTGCCTGGTGGAAATAATGGATGCCTGTGTATGATTACATGCCATAGTCGGTTTCTATACAAAGGATTAAGGTTGGGGCATGAATTCACTCCACTGAAAATTGTCTTGTTGCTTAACTTTCGTAATGTTCCGAGAAGGCTCCTTAAGAGTACTCTTCCCTGGGGATTACCCCATAGACCTTTGAACTGTGCCGAACCTTTACCCAGAGACTCGACTAAGATTCAGGATGATTTCCCAGGAACCGTTTGAAGGTTCATGCGATTTGGGTCTGGAAACCTTATGCAAGGAAGGATAGCTCTCTAAGGTCTTGGAGTCGTGGGAGTTTGAATCCCCGAGAAGTTGAATTTTGTGATTCAAGTTCAGAAGGGATAGCGAGCCCAATTATAGAAAGAGATAATACCCTATCATTTGGTAGACGAATGGTTGGAATCCTTTCAGGAATACCCCAGATATTTTGAGATTAATGGATCTAGAGAAGGAGAGCAGGCATTAACACCTCAACCCTTTCAGCCTTCACATGTAGCGATGGGATCCCGGACCGTAGATCCAAGGATCTGACGGAGCCCTATTGACCATCGATCTTATCCTTTGTATAGGTAGGAGAATAACATTTGAATGACTCATGACTTGGAGTGGTCAAAGGTAGTGCTGCATGAACTCACGATTCATGAGATCATGAAGTGACCGTGACTGTTGGATTCAAGGCAGGGGAGAACCGTTAGATCAGAACTTTTGTGGTTATTGCCTATCGAGAGTTCGAAACTTGAGGGAGTTTCTTTTCGATTGTAGAATTCGCGAAGTGCCGAGCGTCGAGGGCTCGTGCAAACACGTGACCCATCCGTAAGTGGGGACTGCATGGTTGACAAGTGGCGTAACAACAAGTGCCTAGAGAAAGGTGGGAATGGGTGATAGGTGATGGACACATGTTGCTTGGGAAGGAGTCAACCCATTGTTGACTTATCGTATCTCTGGAAATCGTGAAGGAGGATCATGAGGGCTCAACCCTCCAACTCATGAAGTCACGAGATGCGAGTAGCGCTAGTATTTAGCCTAGGAAGTAGGTGACTGGTGGTAGACACGTGTCACACTGGGAAAGAGTCAACCCACTGTTGACTTATCGTGTCTTGGGGTTTCATAGGATGAAGAAGCTGCACCTTGATCGCTAAGGCCACGAAACGTCGAGATCCGAGGTCTCGTGTGATGGACAGTGGCGACACAGCTCGTGCACAGAGTACAACAGGGTTGATAAGTGGTGTGTGCATGTCTCTTTGACAAAGTCCACGCAACATTGACCTCTCGTGTCTTGGGGATTCACGAAGGAGGAGCATGATAGCTCAACATCTCAACTGGCGAGGTTGCGAGTGGTGCTAGTGTTTGGCCTAGCCTACGGTTACATGTAGCAGGCGCTAGTGAGGAGGAAGCCATACCTGTATAGTATCTTGGGTATCGGAGTTTGGAGAAAAGGGAGTCGAGAGTCTTGATTCCTTACTCGTGAGTTGTGAGAGGTGCTTGCGCTAAGGCCAACATCGTGGTTGTTTGGAGGAGGATAAGGGAAGAGAGGGCTTGTGCTAGGCCCCATAGAAGTCTCGAGGATTCTGTTCCTCGAAGAAAAAGATGAAAAATCTAAGTTGTTGTAGTGGGTGTGTGACAAGTCCTTTTCGGGTTTGAAATATAAGCAAGCAGTGGGTTCAATTTTCAGCCGTTAGATCAAGAAAAGATCAAGTCACGACCATCGAATCTCATTAGAGAGAGATCGACGGTGGGGAGTCATTGCGGGGATTGGGAAGAAAATTAAAGTTTCTATAGGTTGTGAGCCTGCAATTACTCAGGAGCATTGATATTTCTAGAACAACAGATCAATGGTGCATATCGATCCTACTACGAATGAGCATCTTCGCATTGCGGGGATCGGGAATGAAATTAAAGTTTGTGCAAAATGTGAGCACGCAATTGCTCAGGATTGTTGATCTTCAAGCAAGGGACACATGTCAGGAGATCTCGTACTCCAGGAGGAAGCCAAATGAAACTGAGTGAGTAAAGGACTCCCGAGGACCCAAAGCCCAGATTTCATATGGACCATCCATCAACGAGGACATGCATCTCCATATCTATCACTTCAGGGACTTATCACTCCGAAAGGTTTACAGAGAAAAGCACTAGAGAAATAATTTCACGAAGTCCCAAAGTGAATCTCGGCCATCCAAATCAAGAGGACACATGGAGGCAGATATCTCACTTCAGAGATACGACACTCCAGAGGATTGTAAGAGCTATGCATTGAAAATACTTGAAGCCCAAACTCCTAAAGTGAATCTTGATCGTCCAAATCAAGAGGCCACATGGTGCCAGATATAACACTTCGGAAATAGAACACTTCGAAGGATTGCGCGAGCAAGAAGAAGAAAAAATATTGAATCCTAAACTCCTGAAGTGAATCTCAGCCATCCAAAACAAGAGGACATGTGGAGGCAGATCTCTCACTTCGAATATATGACACTCTAGAGGATTGTAGGAGCTATGCATTGAAAAGGAAAAAATCCCAAACTCCCAAAGTAATTGTGGACCATTGATCTCAAATCAACAAGAACCATTGATCTTTGTAGAATGAGTCAAGGTCCATCTGAGAGCGATGCATGGAAACAAAAGTAGGGCTTTCCGAAATCGCAGATTGCAGTAGATCAACGACCACATTTTATTGTGGGGATGGAACATGCTTGAACTTTAAAATTCTAGAGCAGTCTCGCAATCAAAACCATGGTATAGCGGAAGAGGTGCATGGCAGTTGGTGGTGAATTGCAGGGAGCTAAGCAATGTGGATCCAAACTGCTATTGGAAACCTCTGGAATCATGTGCTTATATAGGGCCCAATCCGAGATTAGCGCATGGCAACAAACTAGGCGTTAGGCCTCGTCCTGATCCCAAGGAGAAATTGGTCAATGAAGTAAGGACTGGTGGTTGAATCATCTATTTCCTCCTTAAATGGAAGCATGGGGGGTCTAGCTGAGGATACAGAAGACTCTCAGTCTGAAGTACCACATAGGGAATTTTTTCCCGCATGCCCATACTGACCAGAGTTTCCTTCTGACAGAAGGAAAATGATAGACAAGAGAAGACAAACAACATTGGAGAAGACGTGCCCAAGAAGAAAGATATGCTTACGGTTTTGATTATAAATACATCGGAGGAATGATATGAAAAAAGGGGGGGGTTCAGGCCCAAGACCGAAGGAGGTTTTGAGAAACGTTTATGACTGTATATTTTAGTTTGTAAGTCGGAGGGGCATGTAGCTATAAATTGTATTGTTATTGAAGACTCATATGAGTTGTTTCATCAGATTTTTCTTCTATCTTCTTTGTTCTATTCTTCATCTTGTCTGAATGTAATTGCTTATTTTAAGGATTAAAATTTTCCTTTGATTGATAGATTCCTGATGCAGTAGAGGATTTGTTGTAAGCTTGCCTATATATCATTGTTTACTATTTAGACACATAAATTCTCTTTGCAGAGAGGATCTCTGCTTAGATAATATTCATCTTTATGTTATTCTCTTATTCTTCTCTTCATCATTATACAAATATTTTGTCTGATAGGGAGCTTAAATGCCTTCAATAAGCGGTCTGTTTATGACTCCATAGCCCAATGTTCCATCACTGATCTGCAGTGATATCTGTTGTCTTTTCATTTCTTTAAAGTTTTGTCGATCCACCTACTCAAACCATTTTAATCCATTTACATTTTGATGGGTACTGGGCTTATCCTCTAGCAGTCTGAGGGTCCTCTAGCAGTATGAGGGTGAATCTCAGTGCTAACACATTGGACCTGGTATGGTCATGAGGACGCAACATGGGAGGATGAAGATGCTATGCGGGCAGAGTACCCACATCTTTTTGAATATTTTGGAAATATTTTTGTTTTTGTGTACATAAGTTGTACTGGGGATAGTGCAAAAACAAGGGGAGGGGATTGTAACATCCGAAGGCCAATCCCCTGCTAAATTGTAATTATGTTTATAGGCTGGTCAGCCAAGTTTTGATAAGTTGGAAGACTTATGTGTTTATTAGGCTGAAGAGCTAAGATGCTAAGGCCAATGAGCCTCATTTTGTATATGTAAATACTCACATCATTAATAAAAATTACATTGTTGCATGTAGATCCTCCACAAAGAAAGAGTTATGGGGGACTAAGCTCCACTAGATAGGGAAGATGCTAAGTGTCTAGGGATAAGGGATAAGCTAGAGGGATTACCTCTAAAGGAATAATATTATATTATTATTTCCTAGAGGCTAAGGTTTGACTTAACCGTGTTGTCCTAAGTTCTTGGGGAAACGGGACGAGTGTTAAGTTGAGCTCATGCAGCTTCAGGGAGACATGTGTCAACGTGGGCACGTGTAGTTTTTAGGTGGGAAAGTCATCTCGTTGGGGGGTTCTCTCACCATTATCACGACTCTCACCATTCTCACCATTCTCACCAGTTTGGAGAAGTTAGTGATGGTTGCCACTCTGGAAGTCAGCCATACTCCCCACTGATGTACGCGCCATTGTAACATGTAGATATACTTGCATTATCCTATGTATTTCCTGTGAATCCCGATGCACCTGTATTTTCCTAAGCCCGTGTTGTTGTTTAGCGGTTGGTTGTTGCTGCCAATACAGTTCCTTGGATGAGCTCGAATTGCTTCCATATTCTATGTCCTTACCTATTGTCAGTTGTTACCCTCACCTGTGCATTAACCGAATTCTGTTGTTGACATCACCTGTGTCCATTTGACATAAGAGATGAATTGAAGAAGTAGGTTGACAGGCTTGTGATCAACTCTCCCCAGGTGAGAGAGTTTGTTGGGAAAGTGAGTTCTCCTAGAGGGAGTCCCGTAGTAGCTATAGTACTCTAAGAATTATGGTCCAACATGTTGCTGAATCCCAAGGAAAGGGAGATGTAGTAGCCGATGGACTTGTGATAGTGAAGGTTTACCCTCCTGGGGTGGAACAAGAATGTGGGGAATGAGGGTCTGTGGGTTGTGGGAATAAGTGGCTCCTGGGAGAAAATCCTTCCTGTTGTTCTTGTCAAGCCTAAGAATCCCTTGCCTGGTGGAGTTTAGTCCCAGATCGAGGGTGACCCACTACTGAGCGTGATGAGCAGTGTGGTCTAAGGTTGGGAGTTTCATGGAAGGTCTGCATGCATTGGTAGTCCTTAATTAAAAGATAAGTACCCATTTCTCTATTCATTTACATGTTGTGTATTTGTATATGTTGTTATATATATGGTTTTGTCTGTGATTATTGCATATATGCTTTTACTGTTATTTCTGCATTAAGCTATGTGAAGGCAGAACATAAATCATCCGTTAAATATTGGTATGTGTTATTGTCGCTTTCACAAGAATGTGTATATGTATAAAATGTTAATGTCTAGTTAAAATTGCATTAGAAATATATCCATATATATATATATGTGTGTGTGTGTGTGCTTGAGCATGCTAGTTTCCAAGGTAATGTTGTCTGGCATGTTGGTTTAAGGCCATAAATGTTACAAATTGGTATCAGAGAAAAGAGAAGATTCTTGAAGTGGTGTTTCCCGACCGATGGGTGGTTGGGGATGTTACAAAGAGATAGATCCTTCCTTTTTGGATACCATAAACCAAACTTTTATGTACCTTTGAGATATATAAATATCCTCTTCACTGCCAAAACATGTGATTCCTTTGGTGCTACTTGAAACCTTGCAACCTGCCCAACTTCCTGCATCACATCTGGTCTAGAAATTGTCACATAGAGTAAATTTCCAATCATTGATATGTATTCTCTCTGATCCTCATTCTTAGAATCATCATCCTTACTTAACTTACAACTTGTCTGCGTAAGAGTACTGACTGGTTTGCAATCTGTCATCCCAAACTTCTTCAACATTTCTCTGATATACTCTTCCTGAGAGATGAATATACCTTTATTGCTCTGACATATTTGTAGACCCAAAAATAAGGTTAACTCACCATGTAACACCCCTTGGTCCAACCCCAATTGTAAATGTAAATATAAATGTACATATGTATCTAATCTAGTGAGTTGTTTATATCAAGCCTTGGACTTAGTATTGTGTGCACATTCCATAGTATAGCGCACAAGGATGGCACACTAAAATAAGAGTGTGTACATCCTAGGATTCCACACACATCAGCTTAAGTGCACAATCTTGAGGCTAGAGAGCCTTTGTATATATGTTTGTGTTTTTTATTCTATTGAGCATGGATGTAAAAAGGCCAGTACACCTATATTGTAAAAGTAAATGTAATAACACACAATATTAATGAAAACACATCACTGTGGAAGACCAACCATGTAAGAGAGTAAGGGGGACTAAACTCCACTAGATAGGGAAAGGGGGCTAAAATTTAAGGATAAGGGGATAAGATAGGGGGATTAAGCCTAAAGGAATATTATATTAATATTCCTTAAAGTATAAAGTCGGGATAATTAATTTATCCTAATTTATAAGGATGGGGACAAGTGGGCCCAAGGTAGTTCTCAACATGACAAGTGTCAAGTTGGGAACATGCATACATATAGTTTGGACTTAGTTCATTTTACGATCATTCTATCATAATTACTTCACTCACTCAGCTTTCACCCATACCCTAGTGTTACTATTCTTGTTCTTGTTCCTGTACCATGGTTAGCTTTGGAGCTGGGCTAAAGAAGCGGGTTGTCAGGCCCATAGGATATTGAAGAAGAGGGTTGTGAGGGCTGTCAACATTCTCTCCAGGTGAGAGAATTGTTGGGAATTGATTCCTGAAGGTTCCAAACTATAGCTACAGGGCTATGAGACTTCCTATCTGACATGTTGTTGAATCCCTGGAAAGGAAATAGGATAATCGAGGGACTGTTGAGTAGAGAAGGGGCACACTTCCTGGTGTGGGACTTGCATGTGGGGAATGAGGGACTATAGGATTTTAGTTCGAGTTGGCACCTATGACTAAGTTTCCTACTATTTGAGATAGCTTAGCCTGGTTAGGAATTCCATTACCCAGGTGGAGTTTAGTCCTAGCTCAGGGGTGACCCACTACTGAGATTTAGGAGCAGTGCGGTCTATGGTTGGGAGGAATATGGATGGGTTGGACGTAGTTGGTGTTATTTTAATCAATGATAAGTGTCAATTTGTGTTAATTCATGTGTTTCGTTAATATGTATGCATTTGGTTTCATGGGTTTATCCTGTGTATGTTGCATGCATATTTCTATTATTATTTTGTATGAATTTGCATATTTGTATATAAATTCATATCAGAGTTCAAAATTTTAAGTGGCATATCCAAATAGGTGGCTGGGGATGCTACAATGTGGTATGAGAGCCTAGTTTTCAACACTGATCCTAGATGGGCAGAGTTAGCAGAATGTTGAAGGGGAAATCTGTAGAGAATTAATGTCTGGAGCAGGTCTGCAACTTGTTGATTAAATTACTACAGTAAAATTGAGGGAAATCTCATGGGTAATGTGAAGAATCGAGCTGGAAATTAAGTTTAAGCAATGCCAATTTCTAATGGGGAAAGTTTGGGCTTGTAGATGGCTTAATTTTTGTGTTTACAAAGTGACCATGGTGCCCAGGACAAAATTGGGCAAAATTGGGAAAAAGCCCTAATTTTTGCAACAAAATTATGGAAAAATCAGTTAAGCACCAAAAATATTTGTGTGCATTAAGTAGTAGTGATGCACAGAAAAATAAAGGTGCATAGGTGTGCACACTAAAATTTGGTGTTGCACAGTGAAAATCTTGTGATGTGCGGAAAATAATGGTGCACGGGTGTGCGCACAAAAATTTGGCGTTGCATTGTGTAGAGTTGGTGATGCATGGAAAAATAATGGTGCGCGGTATGTGCACTCAAATTTGGCGTTGCGTGGAAAATATTGGTGCATGGGGTATGCACATTAAATTTTGGTACTATACGATGTAGAGTTGGTGGCACATGCATAATAGTGGTGCACAAGTGAGCACACTAAAATTTGGCATTGCACGGTGCAAAGCTTGTGGAACATGTGTAATATTGGTGCGTAAGGCATGCACAATGAGTATTGGCAGAGCACAAAGAAAATTTGTTGGTGCACGTGCAACATTGGTATGCAGTGCATGCACATTAAATATTCATGCCACACAGAAGTAGAATTGGTGGAGCGCAGGGAGTATTGGTGCACGGTGTGAGTGCACTAAACCTTGACATTGTGTGGTGCGAAGCTTGCAATGTGTGTAGAATATGGGTGTGTGACACAAAATTTGTGCACACTATATATTGGCGCACGAACAAAAGTGTGTGTAGTAGATATTGGTGTGCAACACAAATGTTGTGCGTAGTAGATATTGGTGCTCGACACAAAAGTTGTGCACACTAGATACTGGTGCACGACAGTAAAGTGGTGCACATTCGATATGGATGTGCAGTGCATGTGCTACATTTTTGTGTTGCGCATGTAGAACTACACATGCTAAATATGGGTGTATATTTTAGAATTGGTGTGTGCGAAGTCAATTTGGCAGTCTACAATAGTAGAAAACCAGTGTTTTTTTGCGACATTTTTGTATTGTTTGAAGGTCATCTTTTTGCAAGGCATTTTTGAGGCCCTAAATAGTGTTTCTAGCTACTCAAAAACATTGTGCCCAAAGCACATTTTATTGTAACTCAAATGAAAGAGATCGGTGATAAATTTCTAATGGTGTATTTGACCATTCGTCAAACAGAGTTAGGATGAGTGATTTACAAACCAAACAATGGAGAGTAAATTTTAAGCCAAGTTAGCTTTTGAAGGCCATAACTTCCTACTTCGGAATTAGATTGAGGCACAAGAGTAGTCTATGGAAATACATTGAACCATAGAAAACAATAATGGAGCTAGATTAAAATTTTGGGAACAATAAAAATTCTTAAGAGGGCATAAAATGTACATGTAGCATTCAAGGTCACAAACACTGATTGGCCTGAAACTTCAACAGGTTGGATATAGCAGCCCAGAAACCATAAAGAAGTGAAACTTGGACAGACTATCCAAAATATGTATATGAAGAAATCCAATTGGGATCCTACCAAACATCCAATGGAGCAGGTGAAAAATGCATAATTATAGTTCAGATTTTCACCTAGTTGAAGTATGAACAAAAGAATTAATGTAGAATTTTCAAATGACCATAAATTTCTGCTCGACTCAAAATTGAGCACAGAAGTAGGTGTTGGAAAGGTATTGGACAATAGAGTATAAATATTTACCCAGAAAATTGATCTGGGTATCCAATTTTATAAGAAATTAGAAGAAATAATTCTGATGCATTATTGAACCAGAATTGTACATAATTTCATGAATTATTAAATTATTTATCGTAACAAGTTTTGTTGGATGCACATTTTGTAGAGTAAATAACATTTAGATCAGAATAGGAGAAACACAGAGTTCAAAATCATGGAATATTCACAGGGGGATTACAACCATGAAGATGAGATCAGAGGGATTTATGTCAATATAGGCAATGTAGGTACAAATTCAAATGGGCATGGAGAAGGAAAGGAGGAAAGCATGAACTTGGTAGA
>JZKD02S2104792.1:0-11403 GCA_000966675.3 Picea glauca
AGTACATCGATCCATATAATAAAATGGATTACACCAAAATATTTGTATCGGTGCATTGCAATTTATTGCACACATTGGTGGGCGATCAATATGCAGCCTGTTGCAGAGTCTTTAAAACTGCAACAGCTGGTATATATACCGTCGGATTGTCTTGGTATATACGTCGGGATATATCCGACTATGTATATACCACCTATCGCAGTCTTAAAGACTCTGCAACAGGTTGCATATTGATCGCCCACATTGGTGCATGTGTGTTTGGCTAATATCAGTGCATCGGACATCGGTACGTCTAGTCACTATCAATGCAATGCAAAAAATGGCATATGCACCTTGTCATTACATGGACTTGTCGTACCATGTCTAGTGCACCTTGTCATCATAAGCACATTGATTCATGTAATAAAATGAACTACACCAAAATATTTGTATCGATGAATTGCACTTTATTTGATCTAAAGTTATTGCTTAAAGATTTGCTTTAAAACCTATTGATTCGGATTCATTGAAAACATCTTCTATATTTCCCATCATTGTTATTAAAAATTGGCTTAATGAAATAAAAACCAGCATTCAAAAACTATAAACAAGTATAAACAAGCACGGAAAGTAGAAACAATACTCAGCAAGTTGATCACAGAGTTCACCCACACGGCTACGTCATAGAGTTCACCCACACAGCTACGTCTCCAGGTCCGCTTCAATCAACAAACACGGAAAATAAAAACAATATTCAACAAGTTGACAACAGAGTTTACCTGCAGGGCTAAACTCCAGATCCACTTCAATCAACGAAACATTTTGTTATATCTTATCCCAAATAGTAGAGGTTGGTTGTCTCTTTTATAGAGGCCGAAATCTTCTCCTAGTAAGGGTCCAATTCTCCCAATAAAGTGGTTTCCAGCCTCTCCCGATTATGGGATCAACTCTCCCAATCAATGGGAGAGCACCTGAGTGGGCCCAATGGTTAAGAACATGTGTTATCTCCGCGGAGGTCACAGGTTCAAAACCGGCGGGGTAGGGATGCTCATATTGGCCCGTTGTGACAAGGCTAGAAGGGTAGACGACCCCTGGGATAGAGGTTCACTTCGGTGGGCCTCGGGACGTCTATCTGGCTTACAGGCTGTTGAATATACTCTTGGGAGGTTGTTCCCATGGTTAAAAAAAAAACTCTCCCAATTAAGGGGCTTACAAACTCTCCCAATTAAGGGACTCAATTCTCCCAATAAAGGGGCTGACAATGGTGGAGCATCTGAGCGTCGAAGGTGTCGAGCAACACATGGAGGTTCAGTGCGCACTTTACGGTCTCCAGATGCAAGCCTTTCAATGAGTGCATATCACTGTTTCGTGATTCCGGGCTCTCGTATTCTGATTGAAGACTCTCTCGATTCCCTCCCATCAATGGAATTCATATTTTCATGGCTTCTTGTGTGACCTCCGATCTAGTTCCGCGATCATCCGCTTCAATGGACGTCCATCGAACTCGATGAACCATCAACCTCAATGACTAGGGCTTTTTCAGTGAAATTGAATTTGCCGTTAGCATCAGCTGCATGCAATCGTTTATTCTGATCTGCGCCTCCCTCGTCATATCTCTGATTCGATCTCCTGCTCTCCATAAAGAGCTAAATCCGATTCAACGACTCTTGCACTGTGTGATCACTCATATTAACAACAGTGGCGAGTAGAACGGGAAGAAATATTCAAGCCAGACTCTTTATATATTAGCTTCCAGAACCTAATCTCTCCTTCTTGGTTACGGGATTGCGGAAGATTTCTGAGAACGACCCAGGAGGACAAACCGGCGTTGCTATTCAGGAAATTGATAAACTTCCCTGTAAGAAGACAAACAATTGGCGGGGTACAATATGCATCCAATGGGAGGGTGTATGCCATCCTCTGCAATGGTTTCAATCTTGTAGTGTAGCCATACCAAATTGTACAATGCTTGCTCAGTAAAATTTCAAGAGAACTAAGGGCCTTTGAATGTTGGACGTGCATGCATGTAGTATATTTGCACCAGTATTTCAAATCCTGCCTCCGATGTTGTTACTCGGATACCAACTTGATCAAAGCTTTGTTTTAAAAACTACTAATTTGGATTCACCTAAAACATCTTCTCAATTTCCCGCAATTGCAATTAAAAAATGAAATAAAAACCAACATTCAAGAATTATAAACAAACACGAAAAGCAGAGACGATACTTAGCAAGTTGATAACGGATTTCAGGCTCATGAGCTATGTCTCCAGGTCCACTTCCATCAATGAACCATTTTGTTATGTCTTCTCCCAAATAGGGGTTGGTTCTCTCTTTTACACATGCTGAAATCTTAAATCTTCTCCCAATAGGGACTTAATTCTCCCAATAAAAGGGCTTACAATATCTCCCAATTAAGGGGTTCAACCCTCCCAATTAATGGACTTACAAACTCTTCCAATTAAAATGCTCAACCCTCCCAAGTAAGGGGCTTACAAACTCTTCTAATTAAGGGGTTTACAATTTCCTTTTAAAAAAAAAAGCTATAAAAGTTCACAAGCAAGTTCTTGCTTGTTCTTTTTTAAAATGATCTCATTCCCCCCTTTCTCTCCAACAGAATACATACTTAAATAATTCATTGTTGTTGAAAACCACCTCAACATATTATGGAGAGAATCACTCTCAAGATTCCATAAAATAGGATATGGGCACAATTCAAGGGATTCGTTGAAAATATCTCAACAATGTCCATGAATATCTCAACTTTCCATGAGACTCTCATCTTCCCCTTGAGACTAGAAAACTGAAATGTTATGTAGCTATCACACCAATTACAATGAAAAATATAATATAATACATGACCACCTAAGCTCAAAATAAGTATTAATCATTTCATTTTGTTTTTTTCATCTTTTTTCCCAAAACTTTAACTAGCCATATCTTTCACATAGGAAGTCCATTTGACCCCGTTCAAACTGTGTTAGAAATATATTTGTAAGCTCTTTGTTATGCGGATAACTTTGGCAAAAATGGGGAACCTTCTAAATATGAAGATCCTCCTAGATCATTATTACACGCATCAATGCATGTGTGTGTGCCCAATATCAGTGCACCGAACATCGATATATCATATCACTATCAACGTACTACAAAAGCAAGGCACGTGGACCTTGACATTGCAATGCATTGACATGGCTTGGTCACACCACACATAGTGTACCTAGTCATAATTAAGTGCACCATTTCATGCAATAAAATGTATTATATCAAAATATTTTTATTAGTGCATGATAATTTATTACATGCATTGGTGTGCCTAGTCATGAGAAACCCATTGCCTCTTCACCTTGCTTTGGAAATGTGTTGGAATGGATTAAGTGCATTGGGAACCAGTTCCTTCAATCAACATGAATGCATCGCTATAGAAGGCCTATTTTCTTTTCTTTTCACAGTGCATTGACATCTATTCAAAGCATCATAGTGTTGTGGTGTGTCATCATGCAGCACACCAACACAATTCAATAAATACAATGCATAAAAAAAAAACATTCAGTGTGTTTCATTTTAAGGTACACACTGTACCTAGTGCATCACATACAATGATGATGCATGGAGGACAATTTTTTTTAAATAATTGAAAAAAAAATGCCAAATTAACAACTAAAATTGAAAAAAAAAACATTAAATTGTAAATAAAGGGGTAACAAAGAAATTCATTATTGTTGTCTTTCTTTGGGGTTTTGTGAAATCTTAAATTGAATTATTTACTCCATTGCAAATGAAGATTTCTTAGAAAATCTAATAATTCAAAATTAGAGGACAACATGTTGGGGATATAAGGAAAAATTGCTTGGATGTTTGAAGGGCATGGAAGCACTATTTTATGGTAAAAATGTGAAATATACCATGATTTTTTTAACCTACCTGATGTACCAAAGATAATGATGCACCATTGCATCTATGCTACTATACTATTGATGCAATAATAGTATTATAGAACATTGAGAAAGTGAAATTTATAAATGGCGGGGTTTTTTTTGTTTGCTAGGGTGTTTGTTACCTGTGGGACTAGCCTATGGTCTAAGAAACCATGACCCAAGGGCATTTAAGCCGTCAAAATCACCCGAGGATCACACTCTTCCTAGGCCACACCAACCCTTAACATGGTTGGATTTTTTTGGGTGTCTCCCCCTGACCACCATGAGTTTCGAACCTTGGCCACCTTACAAAACGAAACCCTCGAAATCCAATCGCACTAGTGGGATTTGACACAAATAGTGGGTTTTAGAAAAAATCATTTAAACAAATTAGTTGAGGACCCCATCTTTAAAATGCAAACAATAATGTGCTTATAATATTGAAGAATTGCCCACAATTATAGTATTATGGAAGAATTATCCTAGGCACCATGTGCCATTTCTGCTCTTAAAGTTCTCCAAAGTTGCCTGATGAAGCGGAAAGAATTGTTAAATGCCATAAGTGGGGTAGATCCATCAAAGTCGAATGCGATTACTTTTGATTTGGACTCTAGGTGAGGTAGGCTCTCTCACCATATCACTTTTCAAATACAAGTGATCATGAGTGGAAAAAATGTTTACCGTACGGTTATCGATAAGGGAGCCTCAACCTACATCATGTCCATTTCATTTTGGAGAGCCATTGGTTCTCCAAAGCTTAGTCAATCCAACATGTTGTTGAAGGCATTCTATGGGAATAAATTTCACCCTCATGGGATACTCACCGCATTACCCGTAAAGTTAGGTGGAAAAATTGTTTCCATTGATGTGGAAGTAGTAGACACCCCTTTAGAATATAATCTTATTCTTGGGCATAGTTGGTTTTATACGATGATAGCAGTAGCCTTGTCGGTCTTTAGGGTCCTTCATTTCCCTCATCAAGGGTGTATTGTGACTATCGGCCATCTTGTGTTCTACATGCCCAACCTTAGAACCACTACGGGTACTAATATACCCTTTGTGGATGACACCTAGAGTGCATACACAAGTATTGGTGTGGAGATGTTTAAATATGCATCTCGTATGGGTACTTTTACCCTTCCTCCACCATATCCTATGATGGATATTTCTCCAGTAAATATGATATCTTCATTTACCAGTGGATCTCTTGGGCCTCCTAATCCTTGGGTGGTTCCTCGTTCTAAGGACATTGAATCTTACGGAGCTATTATGCCACTCACCACGACCAAGATTGTCGATCCGAAAATCATGTCAACATTTGTTGACACTAATCAAAAAATCCATCCCAATATGGAATATGATCAACCTATTGTTGACTCTCCCCATTAACGTGACTCTATTTATTTTGATCATGAATTCTGTCAATAAGCCAAAGGAAGATGTGACACATCAATCATCTAATCTTCCTTACTTGAAGCAAACAAGGGTTAACACAATGATTTGTGATTCAATACAAGGGGCATTCTCTGGGGCATCCAGTGGAATGTTGTGTCTTGACCATTTCGAGCCTCGGATATCTTGTTCAGAACTTTCCACCAAATTCTTTGATCTCAATCAAATTGAATATAAATGTTTCATACCTCATTTCAGTCTTGGTGGGAATCCTCAAGGAGCTGCAATAGCTTGTGAAACTACTCACGATGAGTGCCTTTGCACGTAGAGATTCAATCTTATGTGGTGTGGCCCTAGAATAACGTGCCACACGGCACTGAAAATGACCCATAGTTCATTAGTAACACTAAGGATCCTTGGCCTGAGCCTAGAAATGGGCTCTACTTTGTGTAAAGCATAAGGTGCATAATTCCTTGTACATAGATGTGTGTTGTGAGTGATTTTTGTTTTACATATATCATATCCAAAAAATCTAAAAAACATTTATTTTATTTTGAGCTCTCACTATGTCATTTAACCCTGAGTCTAGTATTATTGGATGTTCTTTACAGGACTTGGTGGCACTCTATGTAGCATAGCGACATCCACTGAATTTGAGGTACATGTTTCATAATGGAATATAGGATAGGTTTTTCCCTATAACTCCATTTACATTATTGACCATCCATATTGTCACCACAAAGACTTAGGTTCGACCCTATCAGGTTGTGACATTAACTAATCATTTATTGCACATTGTAACTTGTGTGGTAGTGCCTACCCTTCCTGCACGCCCTAGATATCACTCGTATTCTCATCTGGTGCCCATACTGCATTTACTTGTAGGCACGGGAACCCTCATTTAGACCTGACATGTCTCGAAGTTGAACATCATTTTATCTTCTTCACCTATATTTTTCCCATGTCCCAAGAAGGTTCCCATCATTCATAAGTTACTTTACAGTTTCATATGCACTTGTTACTTATGTCTCGATGCCTACTACTTCGTTATTGTTTTATTTCATCCTACTTACCACTATTGCAGTCACACTTGACCTCTTGCCTTTTACTTTAGCCTTCTACTGTTTTGTAACCATTACCTCTAGAGAAAACATTTGTTATGAGTGGACATCACTTTCCAAGTACTCTGTTGCATTCACTTTGCCTAGGTTGGTTCCATCATCTTGGAACATAGATACATATTGTTCAACCACTCATTCTCTCCAGAAAAACACACTTTTACCTCATTTTTGGGCTCATAAAACCTATATGAAAAAGACACTTTCGAGCAACCTTTTACCTATTTTTCAAGCTAGTAAAAATTGAATGAAAAGTATACTTTTGAGTACACTTTCATCTCTCTTTAGACTCATTGAACTATGAAAGAGACAAACAAAAAATAATTAAAAAAAAGGGGGGGAACAATATTCTATATTTTTCAAAAAGTGGTAGTTGTTAGTTGTGTCGCCCTTCAACATGGGACCTTTTTGCATATGTTTAGGCATGCACCTCTCCCTTCTACTCATGAAACCAACTTATTCATCTATCAACCTAACTCTTACTTAGTTTTTCTTGTTCATTATGTGTTAGGTCATTTTGTTTTATGTCATCCCTTTTTTGCTTAATGTTAGTTGTTTGTTTTTTATAAGATTAAGTCAAGTCTTTATTTGAGTTTGGATAAGCCCTATCACCATGGTTTATATCATCGATGGATCACAAGAAGGATAACCTAGGCCTACAAGTATAAAAGTGTTGATTGCAAGAATACCAGCATTCTTGCAATCAACCAACAGACTATGTTTTATTGAATTTTCATGACTTAAACATGTTTTAAAATTTGAATAAAGTGTGTTGGCACCCAAATTGTGCTCACATGTTCCTATTACCCTCGAAATCGTGCGCATTTTTCCCCTGTGCAATTCTTATTGAAATTTTTGAGTGAACCCTAAGCAGCGCATATCCTCGACCACTATTGTCAACAGAGGCAGTTGGGGCACAATGATACCACCACGAGAGCACTGGCAGTTAAACAGGACAGAGCCAATATGGCTCGAGTTGTTCGAGGCCATACCAGAGATCAGGGACATTTTTATCAGGGGCGAGTCATTTGATTTCATATCTTCCTTCAATGCACACCATACAGAAATCACTTTCATCTTTGCACGAAACTTTGATGGATTCCAGAGACAAATTGGGGATATAACCGTTCACATAACATAACATTTTATTATTGGAGCATCTTCTCTCCCTATCAGTGGCGAGAGGTGGTTTAAGAAAGACTAATTACCAGCTGAGGTGTGCAACCATTTTCTGGTAGTAGAACATCAGATCCCAGATTGGATCCCAAGCATCCTGATACATTGGTTGAGAGAGGAATGGAGTGGCATCTTGTCATCAATACAAAGGTACATCACTAAAGATGGTAGGTTTTCAATTGTCCATTACTATCATCTCATATTTCTCATGCATTTTAATGGTGACAAATAGATGAACCTCTCATTATACATGCTTAAAATCCTAACCAAGATGTCCAAACAAGTCCAGAACTATCCAGAAATTGCTCACAGAAGCCTCTACCATCAGGGGTTTATAAAAATACTAGTTCTTTTTTCTCTCGGTGAATTAGGAATGTCTTGGGTAGAAATTTTAGTGTCTCTAGGGTTACAATATGACGAGCCAAAAGAACATGAAATTGAACAACAACCATCAGAGCAGGATATTGAATTTCCCCAGGTAGCTAGGGTTTCCATAGAACGTGGAAGTTCATTAAAATCCACCCATCATGCCAAAGAAAAGACCCTACCTGCAAAAAGAAGAACCAGATCAGACAAAGCAAGATCCATCACTCAATAAAAAGAATAAATACCTCAAAGGCAACCGAGATCATCCATAGTGAAACAGAGGGCCGAAGAAAGTGATAAAGTTGATGGCAGAAATTATGTCAGAAAGGGTAAAAAATATATTTTTCCAACAATCCAACCATCTCCTGAGCATCTTGAGGTCGAACATATGCACACAGGCATGCAGGCAAAAAAAATCCCTAAATTGAAAGAAAGCAAACAACAAAGAAATAAGCAGGCCAATCCTGAAGTAGTTACATTTGAATTTGAAGCATTGGACACACAAATTGAGGAGCCTCACGAGGCAAAACTGGGCATAAATAAAAGCAGAAAACAGGTCCCAAAAATGCAAAGTAAACCCAATCGAAAGACTAGGTTGACCAACCAGTTGAGGCTAAACTCCAAAGCCTTGTTTGATCCATCCCTCAAGGAACAGAATCCTATTGTAATTAAATATCAAGACATGGATGAAGACCCCTCTAGGTTTACCAACATGGAGGAAATGGCCATCCACAACTTGAGGGAAATTCCAGTAGGAAAGACCAAAAAGAAGCACAATAAGGGACATACCTCAGGTGTTAAACCTGTTTATTTGGAAGCAGAGTTCACCACTGGTCCAGACCCAGAGAAAGATTTGGTGGACACTGGTCTAGACCCTGAGCAGGATTTCGAAGAAACTGGTCCAGAAACAGAGCATGTCCCAGAGCAGGTTTTAGAAGAGACCAAACCATAAGCAAAGGGGAAAATGTTGATGGTACATGAACCTATGAAGGACATCATTAAAGACAAACCTAAGAAGAATCCCAGGTATGATATGAGACCTAGGAAATATAAGCTCTCCATTAATCTTAATAGGCCTACTACTAAGGAAGAGCATGAACTTAAAAATGGGAACAGAGTGGAAACAAAAACTAAGCCTAAAATTGAAGGTGACAGGGAAATGAAGGACAACAAACAACAGGTGGAAACCCTCAAACAACAAAATAATAGCATGAGGCAGCAGATTCAAGAACTGCAGCAACAAAATCAAGCTATTGAGATGCAACATTCAAAACTACAAAAAAAATATCAAAAGTTGCAAAAAAAACACCAAAAGACTTGCATGTTCCTAAAGGAAATCATGTAAGTTTATGTTGTCAACAAGTAAGGAAATTCAAAGCCTATGCAAGTTTTTCTCCAGTGTTAAAGATTTTTCTCCAATTAATGGCATACATGTGGATCCATGCAAAGTCAATAACCAATTCCAGCTTTTGAACACTTTTGTTTTGCAACTCCTACACTCCAGTTATCAACAGTGACTCTAGTTTTAGTGATATAATCTTTTTGTTTTAGTTAGAGATATTACAACCAGTTGTAATAAAGGTGATCCGGATTATTTTCGGCACGAAATGAGATCGGAGATATAATAATGAAATGCACAGAGATATCACAAATATTCAATAATATAACGGAAATGTATCAGAGATGCAACCATAAACACAGATATGCAGCAATACACGATTTCTATTAATGAAATAAATGTACAGAGACTATAAAAATACAGAGTGAAAGACTCGCTAGAATGGTGGCAGCTTATCTCTAAGAAGAGATGTGACGACTACTCGAATTTTCAAGAAGATGGTTACAATGAGGCTCTGAAGGTGTTTTTACAATAAAAAAGAATGCAAAAAACCCTAGACATCCAAAAACCTAACCCTAGGAGATGAAGCGCCAAAAGTCATGTGGGCCCCGTTTGGGTAAGTGAGTACATCAACTTCCCGGGGTTGTAACTTTTCCATACGATCTTTGTTTTAGGCGTGTGATAGCTCGTTGGAAAGGTATTGTTAAGGAGATTCATTTTGGGGTCTCAATCATGCCTTTGACTATCATTGAGAACCTCGATCTCGAAAAACCTTCATTTGGGCCCTCAAAATGGCCCCGGAAGTTAAAAACTACTAAAAATAGTAAATTGCCAAAATTGCCAAAAAATTGTTTTGAGCCAGTCAGAAAAGGTGGGTGGCCACCGATATCCACCTAGATCAATCCTCCCTCCTTAGGAAGCAATGGTATCCATTGCGTTGAGTTCCCAGGGGAGAGGGAAAAGTGTTTGTTGAATCTGCATCTTGGTGAGCTGCTTGCCTTGCTGGAGACGTCGTGTTGCTCAATTTGTGGAAGTTTTTCACGAACCTGTTGAGGCTGAGGTTGTTCAACAATTTGGACTGCATGAGAGGATGATGTGCAGAAGAAATCTTTGTGCTTTGCTGCAACCTTGTCGACTTGCTTCTGTTTGATAGAAGGTGCTTGGGGCGAGGCTGTAGTGGTTGCAGTGTCCTTCTGTTCTCCTTTTGAACAGATTGTGAAGAAGCTAAATTTTGCAATATAAGATACTACCTTGTGGCACTTTTTAGGTGGAACAATAGTTGGAACTACCTCTAGTATTATGTAGAGATGACCCCCCAGAGAAACAATGACACTGTGGGGTTGAGACTCATAAACAACATGGCACTTCCACATATATGGTTGGCCCAAGAAAACATCACAGACATCCAGTGGAGCAACATCACATAATACCTCATTATTGAAGGGTTAAATGCCATATGAAAATCGACATTGTTGGCTGACACAGAGATCTCGTGCTTGGCAAAGCCACCCGATGTTGTATGGCTACGGGTGTGGTGTTGTCGACAATCCCAACTGTTTGACGACCTCTACTGAGATGAGGTTCTTCTGGCTTCTGTTGTCAACAATAAAATGAAGCAGGGTCCCCTTCACCCACATCTATGAACGAAAAAGGCATTGCCCCTCTTTAGGATCTGTTGGTTCTTCTGGTTGAATTGTTGCGGTCGTGACAATAGCAGTGGGGTCCACGTCAATGATCTGTCCTTTACCATTATTTTCAGAATCAGATTCTGAATCAGGGTTCGGCTCTTTGTCTTTGATCTCGGCCACCAATGACTATTTTGAGCGACATTCATCAGTGTTGTGCCAGGGGCTTTTGTGGAAATCACACCATTTTCCGATGTCCTTCTTTGTTTACCCGTGACCCTTCTTTTCTTGTGTCTTGGACTGGTTTTCGGGAGACTGTTTGTTAGGGTCGTCTTTGTCATACTTAGGTTGTTGCAAAATTGCATACCCGAACTCATGTTTGTTCTGGTGCTTAAATTTCTACTCGATTTTAACAGCATATCGATAAGCAGCACCGAGTGATGAGATGTCCAGAAAATCCATTTCAGTTTGGATGTATCTGTGTAGAGCCCC
>JZKD02S2104803.1:9543-33486 GCA_000966675.3 Picea glauca
AAAGGAAAAATGGCAGAGGGGTCTGGAATCACTTGAGCGTCATCGATCTAGGTGCCTCGATCTCAACTGTTTGAGAGATGAGCGCCCAATTCCGGACCCCCCCCATTAAAGGCAGAATGGTGAAGGGGCTCCGGAATCAAACCTCAACTGTGGATCTAGGCGAGCAGATCTTGGCCGTCCGAAACTGCCTGCTCATTAAAATGATGCGCCCACCCTCCAAGCTTTAGAAAAATGGGTTTTCTGAATCTCCTTCTTTGCCCAAGGGGATGCTTCTTTTAGGAGAGCACCCCCTACATGATTATGTGCTAACATTAGGCTCCATGGGGGATGACATGCCCCCTACGGGCTGTCGAGGACTCTTTTGTAGCTTCAGTGCCTTGCTGTTGGGCTATGGAGTCAATATTTAAAACTTTAAAGATAGAAGAAAAACAATATATACAACAACAGATGAGCCATGTGCGTCTCAAGAAAAACATCTTTTCAGGAAATGCCCATTCACGAGGCCATTGAAAACTTCTTGATCCTTCAAAAATCGCAACCTATAGGTATTATTTGAAAATATGTCAGAGATTTTGAAGGGCCCAACCCATAGGGATTCAAATTTGTCGTGTTTGCCTTTGTCTTATTTAGGAGCATCCCATTTCAGCACCAGGTCTCCTATCTGAATCTTTTCCTTCTTGGCCTTTTTGTCAAAATCCTGCTTGATCTTCTGCTGATGGTCCTGAATTCTGTTCATTACCTGCTCTCTGGCCTACTGAACCTCTACCAGTTGATGAATTCTTCTGATCATATCATCAAGCTCTTCTTGATAATCCTCGAAGAATTTTGCTACAGGAATGGCTAGCTGAGAAGGGAGAACAACTTCTTCTCCATAAACCAATTGGAAAGGGGAGATGCCTATAGATATGTTTGTGGTCACTCGATCAACCCATAGAGCGAATTTCAAATTTGAATCCCAGGCCTTTTTGTTGTCCTCCAATAGTATTTTGATGATCTTTATCAGCCTTTTGTTGGAGGACTCTGCTAAACCATTTCCCTGGGAATAGTATGGGGTGGAGTGAATCAGTTTGATCCCAAATTGCTTACAGAACTTGGCCAACGACTCAGCCCTGAAAGAGGCTGCGTTATTAGTGACAATTTTGTTTGGGCAACCAAATCTTGTGATCAGGTCCTCTAGGAATCCAATGATTACCTTGTGGGAATCAATCTTGGTGGGAATAGCTTCTATCCACTTAGTAAAGAAATTCGTGGCAGTTAGGATCCATCTGTGCTGCCCACTGGAAGTAGGGTGGATTTCTCCAATAAAATATAGGTCCCATTGCTGGAAAGGTCCTGAAACAACTACATGATTTAAAGGTAGAGTTTTAAGCTGTTGCTTTCTTGAAAATCTTTGGCATTTGATGCAGGCTCTGACCTTTCTTCATATGTCAGTGAATAAGGTGGGCCAATAGTACACAGCCCTGAGGATTTTGTAGGTTGTGGTCTTCCAAAAATGATTCCCTCCACATAGGCTGCTTTGAAATTCAACCATGATCCTGTTAGCCTCTTGTGGATTCATACATTTCAAAAGAACCCCTAGGGGGTATTTCCAATATAAAACTTGATTGACAAGGTAGTATCTGACTGCTTTGAGATTCATAGCTCTTGCCTTGTTTCTTTTCAGGCCATCTGGAGGCCTGAACTCTTGCAAAAAATATATGACATCCTTATACCAAGGACATCAATCCATTGGGGGTTCTTCTTGAGGGTCTATATCAGACAACTGATCCTGTTGATTTTCTGAGCATTCATTGATGAAACCTACCCCCAAGGCTTTGTAATTTTCTCCAGCCAACAACTTGGCTAAACCTTGACCTTTGATTAATTTGGTAGGCCTTATTTCCAAGTCAAACTCAAGGATCTTGTCTATCCACTTACTCCTCCTCCCGTCTATATTAGGCTGAATGAGAATGTCCTTAACAACGGTCGAGGGGACATAAGAAATGATCTTCGATTGCAGGACATAGGTTCTAAAGTCTTTGAGAGCCTTTACCAGGGCATAGGCCTATTTCTCCATAATGTCGTACCTCACCTTGACATCCCTTAGGGATTTGCTAAAATAGGCAATAGGCTACTCTATCTCGGCCTCATTTGTCTGTAATAAAACAACAACCACTGTGTCATATGAGGCAAACGAGAAAATAAGAAAATCCTTTGAGTAATCGGGATTGATAAGCACGGGAGATTCTGCCAAGGCCTTCTTTATCTGCTCAAAGGAATTTCGAGATTCAGAGGTCCACCTCACCTCATTTTCCTTTCTTAACATGGTTGTTATAAGCTTTACCACCTCAAAAAAGTTAGAAACAAACCTCTTTAAAAAATTGATCTTACCAAGGAAAGACTGGACTTCTTTCCTGGACCTTGGGATTTCCAATGCTTGAATTGCTTCAACTCTGCTAGGATCAATTTTGACGCCTTCTGCTGATACTATGTGGCCCAGTAACTTTCCCTCCTTCACGACGAACAAAGATTTTTTTGGGATTCAATGAAAGGCCAAAACTCCTGCATTTCAAAAAAACTTTCCTGAGATGACAATAGTGTTCTTTATCAGATTTGAAAAATACTGTTATGTCGTCCAGATAGATGACCACAAACTTATCCTTTTCCCCAATGAAAGCTATGTCCATGGCTCGTTGAAACGTTTCCCCTGCATTCATCAATCCAAAAGGAATTTTAGCATACATGAATGTGCCCCATGGAGTGGTAAATGTCATCTTCTCCCTATCCTCAGGTAGAACAAAGATTTGATTGTAGCCAGAGAAGCCATTAATCATGGAAATCCTGGATGCTCTTGTTACCCTCTGCAATATATCTTCCATCTTTGGCAAGGGGTAATTGTCCTTCCGTGAGCTCCTATTCAGGTTTCTAAAATCTACACAGAGTCTGATTTCTCCATCCTTCTTCCTTACAGGGACCAATTTGGCCACCCACTCTGAATATGTCAATGGCACGATGATCTGGGCATGTAGCAACTTCTTCACTTCTCTCTCCATGATAGGCAACAACATAGGATTGATTTGTCTTAGATTCTAACTAAATGGCTTCACCTCCCTTTTCAACAAGATTTTATGCTCAATGACAGAAGTGTCATAAGTTTTGAGATCTTCATAGGTCCAGGTGAAAACATCAACAAACTCTCTCAATAGTTCAGCATATTCAACCCTTTTTTCCTTTGTCAGACTCCTTGCCAATCTGACAAACTTGGGTTCATTCTCGGTGCTAATGTTGCATTGAGTTGTATCAGCATCATCCTCTAAGATTTTTCCTTTTAATGCCACATCATTTCTATCAAAAATCCTTTCCAAAGGAACCAGTCATCTTGGAATATGATTGCTGGGCAACTGCACAATGTCACGCTTTGCAATCTTACTCAGAAAATTACCACCATTAGGATTTTCTTTAGGAACAGAGTCTTGGTGAATATGCATCTCTGAAAATTCTTCAACAGTCTCCAAGAATCTTTTGATCTCAAGATCATCCTCGAACACCTTCCAATGTTTGACATTGTCAGGTATGGAGGGCCTGTATTTTACTTCTACATCGTATCTGAATTTGGATGGCAAGGGCACTTTGAAATTGCTTGCTGATGTAGCCAAGGAATCTGCCACTGTGTTTTTCTCTCTTGGGACGAAAGAAATGTTAAATGTTGAGAAGAAACTATCGATTAGGTCCCATACCTCTTTTTTGTAATTCCTGAGTCAAGGATGCTTGGCCTGATAAGCATTTTTGATCTGTTGGACTATCAATTCTGCATCCCTGAACACTGCTACCTCATGAATTCCCATTTCCTTTGCAACTCTCAATCCTAGAAAAAGAGATTCATATTTTTCCACATTGTTGGTTGTTTCAAATTCTATCTTGTATGACAGAGATATGGTTTCCTGAGTAGGTGACACAAAAAATACTCTGGCACCAACGCCTTCCCTGGAAGAGGCTCCATCAAAAAACATTTTCCAGACGGAGGTGATGGGGGGAGAAAATTCATGAGAAGTAGTGGGCTTCTTTTTGAGTTTTAGAAGAGGTTCGGGAGCATTAGTGAGTTGTAGTAGACTGGAACCTAAATCAATATCAAGGGAAAAGATAGGATGGTTGGTAGGATTGGCTTCATCACTGACTATATAGGCTACTTGGGATTCTCTGTATAGTCTCCTACGTTCTCCTCCGAACACAGGAATAGTAGCATAGGTTAGGTCCATCTGCAGAGTTTCCCCTAGTATTTTTATCCAAGATCTGGATAACAACATACCAAACTTAGGGGGGACATCGACCACTACAATGTCCATGACCACACTTTTCATGGGCAATTGAAACAAGGTTACGACCAGGTCTTTGATGACTCCTAGGCATTGAACTTTCCTAGAGTCAAAGGAATAGAGGTCATGATAGGCTTTGGTAACTTCTAGTCCTAATTATTCCATGACAGTTTTGGGCATAAGGTTGCGGGAAACCCCTGAATCCATCAAACAGTTGTGCAATACCTTGTCCTGTATGTTCAAGGATGTGTAGAAGGGAGGGGATGAATCGTTCCTGTCTTCTACCATAGGACCTAGAATGACTGCAGGCTTTTCATCTTGCAAATTGATGGAGTCTATGGGAAGGCATGAGGCTTTAGACTATAATAGCTCGAAGAGGCATTTTTTGAACACTTCATGTTTGATCAGTTCGGAGAGGGGCACAGGGATTCTAATTTTCTGAATTTCATGCTCAAAGTTAAAAGAAGATGTAAGCTTTGGGATTTCTCTTACTTCAGGAAAATGACTTTGGAGCATTGGAGAGAGGGGTTGGGTATTCTTACCTTCATTGTTGTCTGCTACTTCATTAATAGGTTTCTTTGTTCTAGTGAGTTGTTCAGGAACATCAGGTGCTCCTATCTTTTTCTTGGACCTCAAGTTATACCTGCTTTGGCTGCTACTAGCCTTGTCTCCCTTGCTAAGTTCATTTAGTTGACTGTCCATGAGAGATTCCTCATATGTTGATTGAGTGAGATGAGGAAAAGGAGGAATTTCACCGAAGCAGTGGATTTCGAGATCAAGCCCATTTGTTTCCCCTTCTTCCTCATCAGCCATAAAATTATTTTGAAGAGGGGCCTGAATTTTCTGGTCTTCTCTATCTCTTCCTCTTTGGTCTCTTTGCATAGTCAGGGGAGCAATATTGTTTGGCCTCCTGAAGCTTCCTTTTTTTTGGGTATTTTGAGGATTTTTGTATGCGTGCTTCCCCTCCACCTTCATTTTCTCCATCTCTGAAGATAGAGACATCACTATCTTGGTCAATTCATCCACTTGAGGGTGAGGCACAGAGGGGCCAGAAGTTGAGGCTTCAGATCTTTCCTTTCTCCTGTCCGCATCAGTCTTATACCTCAGTCTGTCAACTGCCAATACATTAGATTCCACCTCTATGGCCGCATCTTACATTTGAGCTAGAGAAGTAGCTCTTCTTTCTCTTAATAGAAGACAAAAGTCAGGGTTGAATGCACTAGCATAGGAAATTTTGGCAGAGGCTTCTGTGGGATTTATCTCAGTAGGGATATTATTATACATCTTATTGAATCTTTTGGAGAAATCTGAGACAGACTCTCCTCCCATTTTCTTTAAAGACCCAAATTCTGTCATGTAATACATGAAATCCTTCTTATCTCCCCACTACCTCAGGAAAGCACTATCTAGAGCTTCAATCCCAACAATAGATCTGGGGGCCAATCTCCTAAACCACATCCTCACCTCGACGTCTAGGCTCTGGACGAAGACTCTCATCCAGACATCTTCATTTTCAATGTTCAGATTGTCTGCATAACTGTAGAAAGAAACCAGGTGATCTTCTGTAGTTATGTCCTCTTCCCCAGTGAACTTGGGCATATATTTCAAGTAATCTCCAGCAGGGAGAGGATTCACAGGTTGAGGTAGGATTAAGGGAGCATATCTGGTAGCTACTATGGCATCCATTCTATTTAGAGGGGGGTTGGCACCAGCCATAGGAACAATAGGTGTGGGGGAACTAGGAGGAGATGAGGTTTGAAGCGGAAAGATAGGATCTGAGCTTAGAGAATGGGAGGGGAACTATAGTGAATTTGGAGAATAGGCTTGCGGGCTCAAGGGCACATAAATTTCCCTTCCCTCAACAACAGTAATAACAGGAGGAGGGGTAGTAAAACCCAGGGTAGGAGAATGTTTAGAGGTGCTAGGTATGGACTAGGGTACCACCTCAGGGGAGAGGGGAGTGACCAGATTTTATCCTACTAATTCGAGACCAGGAGGAGAAAATCTAGCAGGAACAGTCCCGAAATTTAGACTACGAGAAACTCTGACAAATGGTAATAAAATAGGACGAAATGAAGGGGTTGGAGTTTCTACAAAATCTTGAAAATCACCAGAAATACCTATTTTAATAGTAGAAGTACCACCTTCAGAGGACTTTCACTTTCTGATGATATTCTCTGGGTCAGATTCAGGTGGTGGTAATGGCAGCTGAGGAGTAGACCTCATGTGTCTACCTCTAGAAGCCACGACTGAAACAATGGAGTCACTTATGGGTTGGAACCAGTGGGGTCACCTAGCGGAGTCGCATCAGTGGAGTCACCAGGTGCATAGTAGCAATCTTGATAGTTCTGATATCTAATGCACCTTCAAAATCAGTTAATCATTGTCATTCAATCCCATGGAAAATATTCAACTTCGTCCCCGACAACAATGTCAGAAATGTTAGCATTAGAAGTCACTCCTGGATTGCGATAGGAGCAAAGCCCAATGCCCATCAGTTTATGTCACGAATAAATTTAATGGGTGATCGAATGGGTAGAGACCCAGGAAGGTATAACTCTAACTCAGGGACCAGGCCTGGTATGTAAAGAACAAAGGAGGTCTTGATCTAACTTCCGTCAGTGAGTTGATTGTAAAATGAGCAGGTGGAAGACTTGGTGAGATGAGTGAGCAAGACTGCCTCGGGCATTAGGCCTTTCAATAGCTTGAGGAAGAAAAGATTAGAACACAAGATCCTCTTGGTTCTGAGTTTCGGGGAACTGAAGGGTGACTTGACTGGATCCTCCAATTCCAAATCATTCAGCATTGAGAAAATACAAGAACTGATTAGAGACAATGCAAGTATTACAGTGATCCAACCTACATCATCCTATAACATCACAACTCGACTAGCTCCTCCAATTCCGAGTTGTTATAACAGAATGTAAACAAAGAGATGGAAAGAAGCTGACATTCATAAGGAAAGAAGTCTCAAGTGCCAATACATAACCAGTGCAACCGGTGCTTCATTAAAACTTTACAATCGGGAGCCTAGCTCAACCATCGATAGATTACCAAATGGCGAAAATGCCTACATATACTCAAAACAAAACAACAACAGCAAAAACAAGACACTATATTAAACACATTGCATCTGCATGTCTTCTGGTAGTCTGCGCATGTAGACTCTAGACGATCGTCCACTTATGATAGACGCAACCAGACTCCTGACTGTCCTATATATGAATCAAACTGCTTTTAATTCTTTTCCGGACTTTCCATTTATGGTGGAGACGATGTCTAACCACCTCCAACAGCTTCAATAACTGCTTTCTTGGGATTAGGAACAATTTGGGTCAACTCTATCTTCTGGGACGTGGAGGTCTTCTCATGGTGCCACCTGGATCAACTGAACAATCTAATGGATAGGTTGCGGAGGATCTGGCATGCTTGGCGTGGAAGGGGAAAGGGAGTGATCACGTAAACAATAGGGATGAGAAACATGGGAAGAAGAAGGGGGGGAAGGTGATGGGATATAATGATAATGGGGACACATTATTTATGGGAGGCTGACGTGGAGGGGAGCGTGACAGATGTCGAAGGATGAAGAGGGGACAAAGGGAAAGGGCCCCATCACGCGGTCAAGTGGAGAACAGATGGCAGGGGAGGAAGCAGTAGAGAAGGTGACATGACAGTAAGGGGGCCCCACGTCAGTACCACACCATTCTGAACCCCCCCCCCCCTTTATTAAAGGCAGAATGATAGAGGGGGTCTAGAATCGCTTGAGCATTGTCAATCTAGGCGCCTTGATCTCGATCGTTTGAGAGATGCGCACCCAATTCCGAACCCCCCCCCATTAAAGAAAGAATGGCGAGGGGGCTCCAGAATGAAACCTCAGTCGTGGATCTAGGTGGGTAGATCTCGACCGTTCGAAACTTCCTTCTCATTAAAATGACGTGCCAACCCTCCAAGCTTTGGAAAAATGGTTTTCTCGAATCTCTTTCTTTGCCCAAGGGGATGCTTCTTTCAGGAGAGCACTCCCTACATGATTATGTGCTAACAGAGTGCATGCAACTTCATGGGTGACATGTGTTGGCCCAAGCAAATGCAATTTAACCCAAGAATTGAGCCATGATGGGGGTTCGTCCTCCATTCTTGCATCCATTGTCTGAACCATGTGGCCTCTGTGTCTAATCTCTGCATACCTCACGCAGCTCTGAAACCCAAAACTATGAAGCCAACTTGTGATGTTTTCTTGAGAAGCTGACACATCCTCTGCCTAAACCATTGAATCTTTTTTCAACCTCTACGTGGATTCCTTGTCACGCACCCTGAATGATCCGAATTATTTTCGGCACGAAATGAGAGCGGAGATGTAATAAGGAAATGCACAAAGATATCGCAGATATTCAACAATATCACATAAATGTATCAAATATGAAACCATAAACACAGATATACAGTAATACACGATTTCTATTAATGAAATAAATGTACAGAGATTGTAAAAATACAGAGTGAAAGACTCGCTAGAATGGTGGCAGCTTATCTTTGAGAAGAGATGTGACGGCTAATCGCATTCGCAAGAATATGATTACAATGAGGCTCTAGAGGCCTTTTTACAATAAACAGGAATGCCAAAAGTCCTAGACATCCAAAAATCTAACCCTAGGAGATGAAGCGCCAAAAGTCATGTGGGCCCCGTTTGGGTAAGTTAGTACATCAACTTCCTAGGGTCGTAACTTTTGCATATGATCTCCGTTTTAGGCGTATGATAGCTCGTTGGAAAGGTATCGTCGAGGAGATTCATTTTGGGCGATCAATAATTACTTCAAATATCATTGAGAACCTCGATATCTAAAAACCTTTATTTAGGCCCTCAAAATGGCCTCGAAAGTTAAGACTTGCTAAAAATAGTAAATTGCCAAAATTGCCAGAAAACTGTTTTGAGCCAGACGGAAAAGGTGGGTGGCCACTGATATCCACCTAGATCATTGACACTAGTGGAAAACTCATGGATTGATCCATGTCACTTGTGTATTCTATGAGCCCAGCCTATGTACCCTTGCAGAGCCGAGTCCCTACTCGAACTGTATTTGGGTTGTTTCCTTCTATTTTTCCTGAGTGGAATTGTGTTGTTATCCTCACCTTGTGGGAATTGGGAAGAAACTAGTTGAAGAAGTGGGTTGTCAGGCTCGTGGTTGAAGAGGCAGGTTGTTAGGCTTGTGAGAAACTCTCTCCAAGTGAGAGAGTCTGTTGGGAAGTGGTTTTCTCCTAGAGAGAGTCCAACACCAGCTACAAAGCTCTCAGAATTCCTAATCTGGCCAGTTTCCAAGACCCAAAGAGGGAGGTGAAGTACCGATGGACTGTGTTTGTGAAGGTGTATACTCTCGGGTGGAAAATGCATGTGGGGAATGAGAGTGTGTGAGTAGTGGGCGTAAGAAGGCTCTTGGAGAGAATCCTTCCAGTTGCTCTATGAATTTTTCCTGTAACCTCAGCCTAGTCTAGGATTCCCTTGCTTGGGGTGGAGCTTAGTCCCAGCTCAGGGGTGACCCACTACTGAGCGTGATGAGTAGCATGGTCTAAGGCTGGGAGGTTCATGGAAGGTATGGATGTAGTTGGTGGAGTTACTATAGTTTCAAAGATAAGTATCATTATGTGTTTAATTTTAGTTAAAATGCATGTCAGTGATGCTTGTAATATTATCATGTATTCCATTACAATGATATTTATTGTTAATTCTATTTAAGTTTGTATGATGGCAGTAATTCTATGTTAAATGTGATAATTTTATTTAATGCATATTATATGTATGTGAATGATCCGCTTAGTAGCGTTTCTCGGCAGTGAGGTTGATGGTCGGGGACGTTACAATATGGTATCATAGCCCATGGTTTTAACGTTAAGCCTAGATGGGCCAGATAAGTGGCCTTTGGATCTAAGGTTTCGAGTGGAAATGGTGTTTAGATGGAACCAATTTCAAACCTTAGAATGTTTCTGAGTGCCAAGGGGTTACTTGGTCTTGTTACGAAGCTCAGGAGGAGTAACGGTAGAATAAAACCGCAACTGACATGGTATTTGACCACAGAGAGAGATAATTCAACACTTGGGGTGTTGGAGCTGTAGGATCTGTTTGGGAAAAAGGAAAGTCCTTTACAACCATCAGATCCGGAAAAGGTGTAGGAGGGTGATCCTAGAATCGTTTCGAAGTTCGGCAGTCAGGAGAAGTGGAATGTGTTGAGGCACAAACTTCCGAAGGAGATATACACCGTAGATCATAGGAAAAGAGTCTAGACCGTTAGATCTGTGTCCAAGAAGGAAAATGAGAGTCACTTTGGAGGATTTCAAGTGTGGAGTATGACAAACTCCCGAAGTCCCAAAGTAGATCGCAACCGTTTGTTGCGAAGGACACGCATCAAGAGATCGTGTACTTCCAGTGGAAGTACTTCGTGAGGAGGCAAGGGCTGTGAGTTTGAAACTCCTGAAGCCCAAAGTGTCAAAGTCTCTCATAGTCGTTGATCGTGAAGGAGGAAACGCATAGGTAGATTGAAAATTCTAGGGGAAAGAGCTCTAGGCAAAAGCAAGCGTAGAGGAGTTGAAACTCCCAAAGCCCGAAGAGATGAAGTGGTGAGTCATGATGATGTCACTTGGAGGTGACGCAAACACATAGGATGTGTGCCACATGTCAGTGGGTTTAGAACCCATGAAAAATTGAGATAGCATTTGGAACATGACGAGTGTCACCGATATGAATGGGCCACATATCAGCTGCTAGTATTCCACCATGTGGCATCCTGTGTGAGCATGGTGAGTGGGACCTGAAGTTACGTAATGAAGTTAAGGGTCGGAGGACCCATAGTGGTATTGATCACAATACATAAATATCAAAGGCCAGGAGGCATTGTGGGGACCCAAGTTGCATGAAAGATAATTATCCAAAGTGGTCCTGTAATCCAAACTGCGGTTTCACCAAGGGTTTACATGTTAGCATCAAAAGAATTGCAGGATGAAAGGCAGTTTAATCCAAACCACCGTTGTATGCCCCCGCAATTGGAAAAATGTTAAGTGATGTAACGTAATAACATCACCTAAGGTGACGTGGGAGTGCCTAGAGATTAATGGTTCAGGGTGTGTGGATGTGAAATATTTCGAAGTCTCGAAGTCTCATAACTTAGATGCTTGAAGTTCCACAGTGAAGTGTCATCTGTAGGATGATGGGTAGATGTGGACCATTGATCCACCCTACTGTGTGAGTTCGGTAACTCAGAACTCCAAGTGACTGTTGTGTTATGCTTGGAAATCTTTCGAAGCCGAAGGCCCTAGTGCGCACTCATTGATCTAGCGCTTGGTCACAACCCATGGTCGCATGGGTTGGGGAACTGAGAGAAAGGGGATAGTGCCCGAAAAATTAGCAGAGAAGAGCTATGAAAGAAGAAATCTGTGGGGATTCTTGATTGAACGAGAATCACAGAGAATGAAAACTGAACGTTTTCTTGAATCAGATTTGTTTATGAATGTTGTGGGATTTGTTAAGGAATGATGAACTAACAAATTTTGGTTATCTACACATTGTGTTGCAGAAGTTTAACCTAACAAATTCCGGTTGTCTACACCTTGTGTTGCAGAAGTTTAACAAGTGCCAAAACTGAATAGAGTTCCCATTGAGTGCAAAGAAATGGAGGAGACACAGAATGCTTCCAGTTTAGAGAATGAAGCTAAAGGGATGGATGTTCATTTTGGAGTTGAAGGGTCGAACTCCAATGGGCATGGAGAAATGATAGATAAGGAATGGCATATGGTGAAAATCATTGAAATATTGTAGAAATATGCCCAAAATCACTGAGTAGATAGTAGAAATCTCGTGAAAGCTAAGGAACAACAAGGAGAATTCAACTTAAAGTTAATGAAGAGTCTAGAGAGAATAGAAAAGAAGTTGGACAAGGAGAGAGACTCAAGTTCACCAGAATTCTGAAAGAAGAAGATCAATGAGTGTTGGTAGACACCATCATCACTCCCAAGGTTGCTCCAAGAGGAGGGAAAACAGTAGTTCAAGCCCATCTATTAACAAAAAACACAGGATATTTGGAGAGGATAAACTAAAGGGCGAAATGAACAAGATTAAACCTCCTACATTTGATGGAGAACACAATAAGGAGGAAGATGTTGAAACATGGTTGCTTGGAATGAGGAAATATTTCCAACTACATAATTATTCCTCTCATGAAGAAGGAAGAATTGCAATGTATCAACTGAAAGGAAAAGTATGCATGTGGTGGGATCAACTTGTGTAGGTGCAACACATTAGAGAGAAAGATATCACTTAGAAATAATTCAAGAGGTATTTTGAGAAGAAATACTTGACTAAAAGATACTATGACAGAAAGATGAAAGAGTTCTTTTAACTCAAGATGGGCAGCATGACCATTGATGAATACAAACCAAGATTTTTGGAATTGCTGAAGTATGTCCCGTTCATCAAAGATGAGACTGTCAAGATTCAGAGGATCTAAGTGGATTTCCACCTTCCATTGGGCACAAGATTTAGTATGATGACCCTAAGACTATGGAAGAAATGATAAGAAGAGTGAAATGCTTATATGAACAACAACGAGAAAATCCTACTTTTCAGAAGGCTTGGGATGACCAAAAGAAGTTCAAGAAAGAGCTGAGGCAAAAGGGAAACAAACCTCCCTTTTTCAAAACCATTCCTCAAGGACAACCATCATTTAGAGAGCCGAGAATGGCTGATGTAGGTGGACAAATTCCAAGGTAGACACCCATTCAGTGTTGGGGCTGTTGGGGAAACCATAAGTACAGATATTGTCCCCAAAAAAATGGAAAAGTGAGAGATGTCCACAATGTTCAGCAGGCTGAAACAATGGAGGACATGGGCAGTAGAATACCCAGAATTTATGTATCCCTGAACAACAAGCAAGTTTAATATTAGTCGCACATGATTGAAGTGGAAGGTATGATCAACAACCATGCCTTTACTATTTTAATTGATTCAGGGGCTAGCCATAGTTATATAGATCCTAAAGTGGTGGAAAGTTTGCAATTCTTGAGAAGAAAACATGAAAAGTCTTGGTTAGTGCAGTTGGCTACAGGAACCAAGAGAAAAGTCACTGAATTAGTTAAGTCTTGTCCAGTGGACATGAATGTATTGAGCACAAAGGCTGAATTGAATTTTCTTCCTTTAGGTTCTTATGACTATCTAATTGAGATGGACTATTTGGACCAACACCATGCCATATTGGATTGTCATAACAACGCATTGACTTTCCTGGATGAGGAAGGAAATTGAAAAACAACCCCAGGAATTCCTAGAGTTTTTGCTATCAGAGAAATCTCAACAATGCAGTTGAAGAAGTGTTATAGGAAAGGCTATCAATTATTTGCAGCCCATGTGGAGGAAACACCTAAGGATAAGGTGTCAAGTATTGGAGATCATGCAGTACTAAAATATTTTGAATATGTATTTTAGGAGGTACCCAGACTACCCCCGAAGAGAGATATTGACTTCTCTATAAACCTGATGCCTGGAGCAACTCCAGTGTCAAAATCTCCTTACATAATGAGTACACCAGAGCCGAAAGAGTTGCAATTGCAACTTGAAGAGCTTCTGAAGAAGGGGTATATACGCCCAAGTGTGTCACCTTGGGGTGCCCCATTCCTATTCATGAATAAAAAGGATGGGACTTTGATATTGTGTATCGATTTCAGATAATTGAACAAAGTAACTGTAAAGAACAAATATCCTCTGTCGAGGATTGATGACCTCTTCAATCAGTTGAAGGATGCAAAGATATTTTCCAAGATATATCTCAGGTCAAGATATCACCAGGTAAGGATAAAGGATGAAGACATCAACATGACTTCCTTTATAACAAGGTATGGTCATTATGAGTTCACAGTGGTGTCATTTGGACTCTCGAATGCGCCTGTTGTTTTTATGTGCCTGATGAATGGTTGATTCAAGGACTATCTAGACAAGTTTGTCATAGTCTTCCTGGATGACATTTTGGTGTATTCCAAGTCATAGGAAGAGAATGAACATCATCTGAGGATGGTGTTGGAGGTGCTAAGAGAGAACCGACTGTATGCCAAGTTGAGAAAGTGCTTGTTTTATCAAGAGTATATCCATTACTTGGGGCATATTATTTCAGAGGATGAGATAGATGTAGATCTTGAGAATATTGAGGCCATCAGAGAATGGTCAGTGCCAAATAACATGAAAAAATTCATATCCTTTATGGTTCTAGTTGTTTATTACATAATGTTTATCGTAGGGTTCTCAAGGACAACTTACCCTATCACTTCCTTACAAAGGAAGGAGACGAAGTTTCAATGGACAGAGGATTGTCAGAGAAGCTTCCAACAATTGAAGAAACTATTAACCAGTGCTCCAATCCTGAGGATTGCATACCCAAATGAAGATTTTGTGGTGCGCATAGATGCATGCAAAGAAGGACTGGGAGGAGTCCTAAGTCAGAATGGATTCATAATTTGTTATGAATCCAGAAAGTTGAAAGAGCAGGAAAGGAACTATGCAACTCATTATTTAGAGTTGGCAGCCATCGTTCATGCTCTAAATAAATGGAGGCATTACCTCATGGGAAGGAGGTTCGAACTAAGAATAGACCATAATGGTCTGAAATATTTGTTTGATCAACCAACCTTGAATGCTAGGCAAATTATGTGGTTGGAGTTTCTCTGTGAGTACGATTTTGATATCAATCATATCAAAGGGAAGGAGAATAAATTGGCATATGCACTCATTATGAGAGTAAAGGAATTACATGGTACAACCATTATCATGTACTGAACTAATATTAAAAGAAGAATTTTGGAAGCTGGAAATGTAGATTGGCAGTACAGGGATTTGGTAGAAAAACTAAAACAAGGTGAGATGCCACAAAAAGTGGAAAATTATAAATTGGAAACTGACAGAACACTTCTGTACAAGAACATAATTTATGTACCTAATGTCCAGGACTTAAAACTTATGATTTTGAATGAAATGCATAATGTGACTTATGTTGGGCACCCTGGATATCAGAAAACTATGACAACAGTCAAGAGCCATTACTTTTGGCTAGGTATGAAGAAAGAGACTGTTGAATACATCACTAGATGTATGGAGTGTCAGAAGGTTAAAGATGAGCATAGGCATCCAACAGGGTTGCTGCAGACTTTACCCATTCCTGAGTGGAAGTGGGAAGTAGTGATAATGGATTTCATCATGGTGGTGGTGGACAATCTTATGAAAGTTGTCCATTCTATTCCATTCAAGACTAATCATAAGGCAGCTAATGTTGTTGATATTTTTATGAGGGAAATAACACGATTGCACGATATTCCCAAGACAATTGTGTCTGACAGGGACCCAAAATTCACCTCCAAATTTTGGAAAGGTTTATTCAAAGGATTTTGAACGAATATGAACTTTAGCACAACCTATCATCCTGAGTCTGATGGATAGATAGAGAGGGTGAATAGAGTAATATAAGACACACTAAGGATGCATGTGATGGACAAACCATCGAAATGGGAAGACTACCTACATTTGGTAGAATTCGCCTACAATAATGGGTATCAAGAATCATTGAAGATGAGACCATTTGAAGAACTTTATGGCATAAAGTGCAATACTCGAGTAAGTTGGGATGATTCAGTTGATAGAGCAGTAGTTAGGCCATAGTTTCTCAAGGAAATGGAAGAACAAATGCTAAAAATTAAGCAGAATTTAAAGGTTGCCCAAGATAGGCAGAAGCGTTATGCTGATAAAAATAGAACCCATATAGAGTTTAAAGTGCGAGACCATGTTTTCCTGAAAGTGAAAGCCAACAGAAGTTCCCTGAAGCTGGGAAACTGTTCCAAGTTGCCAACCAGATTTTTTGGGCCATTCGAAATCCTAGAAAGGATTGGGCCAGTTGCATATATGCTTGCATTACCTGCATCCATGACTATACATAATGTATTTCATGTTTCATTGCTTAAGAAATATATACATGATGCTAATCATGTAATCGATTGGAATGTGATTCAAGTGGGGCAAGAAGGTGTCCTGTAAGTGCATCCTATGTGCATATTGGACTGGAAAAGAAAACAGCTCCGGAATTGAGCCATAGGGATTCAAAAAGGTTCAGTGGACCTAGTACAGTCCTCAAGATGTGACATGGGAGCATGAAAATGCTATGCAGGCAAAACACCCGCATCCTTTTGAAGATTTTGAAAATCTTGTTGATGTTGTGTAAAGAGTTGCACTGAGGACAATGCAAAAATAAGGGGAGGGGATTGTAATACCGTAAGGACGTGCCCTAGTTATATTATGAATTGTAATCATGTTTATGAATTGTAATCATGTTTTGTAGGCTGGTGTCACTAACTGATCTCCCTAGACCCACCTAGATCTAGAACAAAACACACTGGAACATGACGCTTTCCTTAAGTTTTAAATATTGAATTTACTAACTAAAGAGGGATGGGTGACATACCATTTAAATGTCACTTCCTCTCACCATCTCCATCCTAGCTCTGTTCCAAAACTCATACAATGATGATCCTGCAAAAGAACACAACCAACCAAGGTCATAGTAATAGCATAAACTCAATATAAACCTATGTATGTGATCAAGGAATCATACAATAAAACACAACAAGCTTTAGGAAAGAATCATATTAATGTATCATATTAAATGTGGAAGAGAGATTACAACCATGTCCTTGATGTCGTCAGGTCCCTTCCAACTGTCCTTCGTTCCCCACACACTTCCATTCCAATAATTCTGAGAGCATAGATATGATAATATTCACAATCTATCTTGACAAAGGAAAAACTCAAAGACACTCCACCCAAGCTAATAATTCCAAGCCAAATCCAACTTAGCCCTTCTCCATGAGATCTCCTCTCCTTTTATAAGATGAAGAGGATAAGGTGAGGGGGTTAGGATGATCCCACTAAATCATGAAAGCGAGTAAGATCCAAACCATTCAGATGCCACCTCACCATGGAAGTTTCTCCTTCTAGAAGATTCGAGAAAACACTCGTTTTTCCCACATGTAAGCATTCTCGCACCTTGTCGATAGAGCAACCTATGAACCTCTCGCAACCTAGCTATGGTGCAACCTATGAGAATCAGGAATTCTCACACCCTGCCTATATAGCAACCTGCGAACATCCTCTTTAATAGGGTTTTTCCAAAGGAGAATGCAACTTATTCTCTTAGGAAAAGTTCTTCTCCCTTCTTTCTTCAAGAACTCAGGCCACTGACCCCTTTGAAGACTACAGACAGGTTTACATCATTAACAGTCATAGGGATGAATAAAATAATGTGTAACAGAGAGCCCCCCAAAGTATGAAGTTAGAATAGAGTGATAGCTTAATTACTTTATTGAGTGTGTGTAGGGAACAAGGAATAGTCGGTCGAAAACCTGCCAACAAACAAGGAAATGTAGTACAATAATATATCATCACTGAGGTAGGCATTCCCATACTCAGAATACAAATGACTCAGAGCATAAATGTTGACATGCGAAGATCCATGTCAAGTAAGACAGGTCATGGCCACCAAACATACACTGTGGATCCATGCTAATATGACTCAAATTTGAACATAGCCACCAAAAATACATTGTGGATCTATGTGTTAAACACTCAAATTTGAACATATCCACGAGACATACAATGTGGATCTATGCAATAGTAAAAACCGAATATACTCCAATGCAACCTGAATCTATTAGAAAAGATTCAGGGTCTTCATCTCTATCACTCTATAGTACAAATCTAACCATGCAAATATATGTGTTGAAGTCGAACATGGTAGAAACCACTTGATTACTGGTCATTATTGTATACCGTTAACAAGTGCGAGTGAAATCACCATTAATGTCAATGACTCCCAAGGTACTCTGGTACAATAAAACGAATGTGAATCAATGAGTTGAGGTCGAACACTTGACAGAATCTCTCGATCAGGGGTCGATAATGAAAACCCACTGTCGAAAGAGAGGAAACTTTCCATTGAGGCATGCAAGTTCCAAGGTACCAATTAGTTTCTAAGTCTAATTCCTGGATAATGAGTTGAAGTCGACAGGAAAATTCTCGTCACAGGAAGGCCTTAATGTATCCCCCATCAATGACACGAAACGGGTAACAAGATTTGATGTAGATCAGAGTAACAAGTGATTCAGGACTAACTCAGGGATGGTTGATAGAATAGAAGGCTTTAAGTACTACATAAATGGCTGACGCAATAGAAGGATTTCTAGGTTGACCTTATTTTTTGAACATATTGATGACACGACAACTGTCTTGGAAACACTGAATCAACAACAGGGATCATAGACAAATTTGTAATCTTATAAGGAGTATGATCAAGAGATGAGTGGATTTTCCAACCTAGACACAAGGCGAGTGAAAGGGCATCATGTTCAAAAGTGACTCTTCCATGGAATATAGGTTTAGACACATTTCTTTCCCAATTTTCCCCCACCATTTCTGGTGAGTACCTCTTTATTTTTACACAATCTTGAGAAGGATAACATATGCTTGTCGATGTAAGATCATCCTTCGGATGAGTCCCTCAGAGTATGTTTAACGAACCCTAGGAAGGAGTGGTTTGGTCCCATAAGTGCCTTTCGATGTTTGTTTTATGAGTCCAACGAAAGAAAACTCAGGGGTTTTTCATGTTTAGAGAGTCTGAAAAAATACTTAAAGAGAACTCTCTCAGTTCTTTTTTCGTAAAGTAGTATGATGAGATCAAAAAAGATATAACTATCGCTCAATAGACGTTTTCTTCAAATACTTTAATGAGCATGAAGAGAACAAGGTCACTCGACAATCTTTTCATGTTTAGAGAGTCTGAAAAGAGCTTAAAGGGAACTCCAGGGGGTTCCTTTTTCGTATAACCTCTACGAGTTTGAAAAAGTGATAAAAGTATACTCAGTTACATTCTCATTGATTTATGAGCATGAGAAAGAGCAAAGACTAAGCTCGGTAACTTATTCTCATGTATTTATGAGCATGAGAAAGAAAAAATACTAAGCTTGGGATTGTTTTCATTTTTACGCAAGCTTTAAAACAAAACAAAACTATGCTTGGGATAGATTTTAATGTTTACACAAGCTTAAAAACTAAACAAAGCTATGCTTGGACATGGTTTCATTTTTACACAAGCTTGAACCAGAGGAAACTATGCTTGAGGTAGCTAGTTTCATTTTTACACAACCTTGAACCGTAGAAATATATGCTTGCAACTTCCCAACGCATGGTTGGTACTTAGCCCCTAGCTTAAGAAGCTAGTGGCTCTAACTTCAGCATGAAGTCCATAGGCTCTAAGTAATGTCCCCCAAGCTTAGTTTCATCCAACTACAAAGATGAATGAAATGAAGCTTCAAATACTAGATGTAGGACTTGACTCAAATAGAGAGGGGGAAAACTATTTCATTTTTTAATGAGATTGACACAGAAACAAGAACTATGCTCGTAACCTCTATTTCATTTTTTAACGAGGTTGCCACAGAGATGAAAAAACTATCCTCGTAAGTGGTTTCATTTTTTAATGAGCTTGAAATCTAAAAACTATTCTCAAAAACCTCTATTTCATTTTTTAATAAGGTTGACTTAGTGACGCAAAAAACTATCCTCGGAAGTCTCTCTTCTTGATCATGGATTCCAAGAGGACAATGCTCTGGAATGACACCATTTCAAGGGACAAAAATTGGTCATGGATTTGAAGAGGTATTCACTGGAAGGAAGAAACAAACTCTGGAAGGACACCATGTCGAGGGTCATGGCAGGAATAAATAGATCAGACTCTAACAACCCTATTGAAGAGATCACCATGTCAACTATTGGATCTAAGTCATCATAAGTTGAAGCCATGGGTGACACCACCACATAATTGACCTGTGGCGGGGGCGATACCGTCTGCATATATGAACCGTTTAGGGAGGTAATCCAGTCAGGGATGATGAATGAAAGTTGATCAACAGTCACAACTCGTTCATCGTGATGGAAAGATAACACACGAAAAATATTAGACACAATAGATTTCATGGCATAGACATAATCTTGCCTAAGGAGTAAAGAAAAATCCTAGGGGTCTTGGACGACCAAGACATCAATGAAGACAATTTTCCCTCCCAAAGTTAAAGAAAACTAAGGAAGGGTCCCTAAAGTTTGACTAGTTCTTCTGTTAAAAGATAACAATTTTTTTGTAACTGGTGCAAGCGGAGGATAACCCAAAGCTTGCCAAGCTATAGAGGACAAAATACTAACAGTCAAACTTTCATCTATCAGTGTTTGAGGAACGTCCCGACCACAAATCTGTGCTGTAATTTGGAAAGGAATGTGAGAGGGAAGACGAGGTCCAGTTAGCATACCCCAATTAAAAATGATGACTTCATTACTTGGAGGAGGTTCCATGGGAGAAGTAGGAATGCCCCCCGGCACGATAGATTTTGTGTCAACAAGAAAAATGTGAGCAGTATCGGGTTTTGTCTCTAGTGGGAGAGTAGGATCAACCAATGATGAGATCAGATCGACCACTTGGGTTTCATTCTCCAAGAGGAGAATGGGGTCAAAAAGTGGAAACGGACCGACCACTTGGGTGGCACTCTCTAACGGGAGAGTGGGATCGACTAAGAATGGGATCAGATCAACCACTTTAGTTTCACTCTCTGAGGGGAGAGATGGATTGACCGAGGATGGTATCAGATCAACCACTTTGTCAACTGGTTCAACTAAGGACGTGACCAGATCGACAACATGATCAACCAGATTGACCGATGAAGGGACCAGAGTGATCATTCCATCAACTATAGGGGGGTTCAGAGAAATATTACGGTAAGCAGCTGGAAGTTGAGGCTGTGAAACAATCATGTCTTCTAGTAATTTCAAGGCTTCATCCATACAAGAACAAAGGTGAGTGAGATGACTCCCTTTGCATAACATACACGAGAACTGGACTCTACTTTTCTTCTTCCCAATAGTATCATGATTGGTTGACGGGGGGTTGTCAACATGTTGCTCAGAGGCTAACGACATGGGTTGGAAAGGGTGTGTATACCATGCTTCTATAACCTTGGATAGACCAGGGAAATCCTTAAGAAGATGGCTACCCTTACAAAGCCTGCAAGGGTACTTGGGCTTACGAGTTGTTTGGGTGATCTTGACATTATCAACACTCCCAACATGATTAACAATAACTGGTTGTTTTCCAACATGTTTGACAGTGGTTGGAATCTTTGACCCTTGTTTATATTTCTTCTTCTTAATATTTATTTTCTTCTTCTTCTTATTCACCGGATTACTAGCTTCATAACTTTCACTCGACGAAGAAGATGAAACAGAAGGTGACCTTTCAAGAAAAGAAGGCGAAGAAGACCTTACTGGTGAAGAAGGTGAAGGATCAACATGAGGTTGATTCTCTTGGGGGGAAGTGCTTATGACTGAAGCACTTACTGCATTCGAGATTACCTGAGTAGAAAACAACCATATCGGTAATCCAATTGTGAGACCTGGAAGGATCAAAGTAGCGATGTGAGGAGGACCAATGTTTTCATAAGAAGGAAAAACAAAAGGTTCCCCTGGAGAAGAGGTTCCTTCATTGGTCATTTTGGGAACTGATGCCATTAAAAACAAAAATCCAATCTAGATTCCACTAGGGAGAACAAACAACACACGCTAAAAATCTAGTAAGCAAGCAAGCAAACAAAACCTTCTCACAATGAGCACACTAGTTGGTGATGAAATCCAACGTTGCGAGAACAATGTAAGAAGGGGATGAGATAGAGCGGGTGGAAAAGTTACGTTGATGACCTGCTTAATGTACTTACACCCTGGTGCAAGATCCCACACATAATCGTGGGTATACCCTCCAAGGAGCCCGAGTGAGCTTGGCCAACACCGATTCTAGGTACCGTGATGACTTGCCCCTCCACAGTCACCTCATGTAAAGAACCTAGAGAGATAGGCCACTAAGGTTACCAATTACTACAGTGATGCCTGGGGAAATAGTCGACAGTCCGATCGACGCGCAAGGGCAGGGTATCTAACCCGAAATCAACTTGAAAGGCTTCCACTCATCATTGTGGGTATACCCTCAAATGAACCCCATAATACGCGCAATCCCTACACCAAGACCAACAAAGCAGGGTAAGTAACTCTTCCAGTCTCAATGTGACCTCGTGATTGACCCATGTGTGAGAAGGGTTTCCCAGGACAAAATGAAGTAAGTGGATTTAATTCTCCCTATCACAAGATACTATGTTTGTTTGCATCTTTGGAAAGTTATCTTTCACACCTAATCCAAATCCCTACAAATAATCTAATGTAGGTTTGCTACCAGAAAATATAAAAATGTCTAATCAATTTTTATAAGCGCTTTATTTTTAAGGCTGTTGTTACCCAAAAGGAAAATGGCATGAACAATATGGTGTTTTGACCGACTCGAAAGTTATGCAAAGAGATGAAGATGCAATCTTTTCATTTCGATGAAAGCTATGCTACGAGAAGGAGAAAACATTTATCATTCCCATATACAGATTGTCCCAAAATATATTAAACTCATCAATATCAAGATTCTCAAGAAATGAGAAAAATGTATTGTACACCAATGTACGATTCATGCCCCCCCGGTCATGAGGGGGAAATTTTTTCATAATTTAAGATAAAAAAAAAATTCCAAGAATCATGCAATTTCTCTTACTTTAAATGCAAGGATGCCCCCAATATAATATAAAGCAAGAAATTAAATCTTTTTGTTTCAAAAATTTCACTAAAAGAAATAATGAACTTTCTTAAAACAATGAAACCCAAACTAAAAGTTTTATTTTAAAGCGAACTATTCAGAATAAATTTGATCTTTCCCTAAACAATTCTAAAGAAAACACACACTTTGTAATTGAAATATACTCAAAGCAAGAGACTAATCCTTCAAAACCAAAAAAAGCCAATGTGGCTAAAAGTAACTCAAAGAATGTCAAGTAGACTGTAAACAGATCAATATAGACTCCAAAAACTCAATCCAGCTGATCAAAGAAAAATCGGGTCATCAAAAGATGACAAGACCCAATCCAAAAAAGTTTACAAACAAGTTTGCAGCCTAGCAGTAGAGTACAGTGCGAGAATTAGGCATTCTCGCAGGCTAGACATTGGTAGGGTGTGAGAAGTTCGCACTGGATCTAACAGCAGGGTGCGGAAATCAATGGTTTTTGCAGGCTGTAGAGAGATACAGTGTGATAATGTCTGTAATCAAAGAAAATTTTGAAAAAGGACAGGGAATATAAGTGAACTTCTAGATCCAGAGAGTTTGGATGGATGTCCCACAGACTCAGAAACCAGAAAACAAGCAATCGAAGGAAGGGAAACTAGACTAACTAGGAAATAATCCTCTCCCCAGTATGATTGCCAATTTTGTTATTGGATCCACCTAGATCTAGAACAAAACACACCAGAACATGACGCTTTCCTTAAGTTTTAAATATTTAATTTACTAACTAAGGAGGGATGGGTGACATACCATTTAAATACCGCTTCCTCTCGCCATTGCCATCCTAGCTCCATTCCAACACTCATACAATGATGATCCTGCAAAAGAATACAACCAACCAAAGTGATAGTAATAGCATAAACTCAATATAAACCTATGTATGTGATCAAGGA
>JZKD02S2104814.1:12993-30085 GCA_000966675.3 Picea glauca
CAAGAGGGGAGTGTGACAAAATTACGAAATTTTCTACTAAGTCCTTCTTCAGAGACTATTACAAAATGAGAATAAGAAGGAGAAGAGAGAATGATGGAGTATGTTGGGTTGTTATATTCTTCGGATTGAAAGTCTAGTCTAGGTGAATCGACTGACAGTCGAAGGTCGAAGTGGATCGACATTAGTCAAGGTCGAGGTGGATTAACAAGGTCGAGGTAGTTGACCGGGTAAAGTCAAAATTGAAGATATCGACATCAAGTCAACCAACAAGAGGTTGAAGTGTGGGTGTGAGATGACCGACTAGAGACTAAATGAAGGTTGGCTGATAGTCGACTGGTAATCCGACTTGGAGTCAACTGTAACAAAATCCCAAGATTTGCGATATTTGTAGCCAATGATCTGCATGGATCTGTAACTGTTTTTGGGCGCCAATATTTAGGGTTTTTCCTATTGTAAATCCTATAAATAGGCGTGTTGTAATGCAGTAATTCAGGTTAATACATGTAATCGATGAATCTTAGGATCACTGGTCTTTAGAGAAATCTTTAGATGTAGGTTGTTGGTCATGCAGATGTAAGTCGGATTGGCTACAAGGTTGTTCTTGCACAAGAAAGAGGGTATGATGTTGATTTTGTCTTAGGTGTGGACCAAGGTTAGACATGTAACCTTTTATTCAGATTGAATAAGACAAAAAGAGAGCAGAACGCTCAAGAAATGTTGGTTTTCCCGATTAAGGGTTTCCAGGGTAAAATCTCTATGTACTGTATGATTGTTATGTCATTTACGTTCTTGATTAAATTCTCCATCGCTTCTGCTAGGTTTAGAGTGGAAGTGTCTCTTATTTCCTAACATGTGGTATTAGAGCTTATGTTTTACCTGACAAGTGAGTGATCAAAGCGATGTTATTCTTTGATGAGTATACTAGATCTTGATTTACCAATCTTGAATCTGAGAACTAAAACCTAGGTACAATAAGAGTCGTAAGTCATAAATTGTGTTAAAGATCATGGTAAAGAATGGCGAGTAGTTCCAGCATAGAGATAGAAAAATTCAATGGCCATAATTGTGAGCTTTGGAAGCTTAAAATGGAATATCTTCTTGTAGATCGAGAACAATGGACAACGGTTTGTCCAAGTACCCAGCCGACAAGCATGTCAACAGAAGAATGGGAGAAACTCGAAAGAACAAAAAGAAGTATGATTCGACTTTGTCTTGCAGATTCGATGTTGCTAAATGTCTCAGGTGAAGGTTCAACCAAGAAATTGTGGGACAAGATGGGAATCTTATACCAGTTGAAATATCTGGTAAATAAGTTGTTTCTCAGAAAGAAATTGTATCTTATGAGGATGAGTGATGGCAGTTCAGTGACTGGGCATTCAAATGTGTTTAATATCATGTTAAACTAGTTATCGTCTGTGGATATTAAGATCACTGATAGGAGAAGTGTATCATCCTATTATGCTTTTTGCCAGACTCCTATGATAGCTTAGTTGTGGCTATTGGGAGTAATACAACCACACTGGTGCTAGAGGATGTGGTTTCTTCTCCAATGTCGGAAGAAATGAGAAGGAAGAACGTGGAATGATCGACCAAATATTCTTTAGTAGTGAGAGATCGACCGATAGATAGAGATAAAGGCAGATTCTTCGGTAGCAACTTTAATTCGAAGGGTAGATCTAAATCCTTGGTTCAATCAACGCAAAGAGGTCGGAAATGGGGGACAGGTGGGAATTATAAAAAGCATTGTAAGTCAAAGGAAACAAAAGTCAGTGCTAGATCCGAAGAGAAGTAGTCCATTGAGAGAAAGACAACACTGGATAAGGGAGGTGATGTGTACTTGGCGTTGACCAGTACACAATCGGATCAAGATGTTTGGTTGATAGAATCAAGAGCATCCTATCATATGACAACACATACATAATGGTTCTGTGAATATGAACAATATGATGGGGGTGATGTGTTCTTGGGGGACGACTCGACAACCATAATTTTTGGACGAGAAAGAGTTCGACTAATACCGCAGAATGGGAGGAAAAGAACCCTTCCAGGTGTGCTACACATTCCAGGTTTGGAAAGAAACCTGATATCTGTTAGTAAGAGGAGTGATGCAAGTGTGCATACTCTGTTTCAGAAGGATTCGTGCAAGATGGTCAAAGGTGCAATGGCCTTAATGAAAGGAGTTTGGATTGGTACCATATACAAGTTGTTAGGGAATTCCGACTCGACTAGATGAAACAACTTCGTTGCTCCTGAAATTGACTCAACTATGAATCAACTCGAATCAACTTGAGCTAAGTCGATTCAAACAGACTCAACAAGACATGATAAAATTGACCCAACCAGGCTATGGCACAAGAGGATGGGACACATTGGAGAAAAAGGACTTCGATCTATGCAAATAAAATGTTTGGTCGAAGGGTTTCTTGAATGTGGTTTAGAGGTCGACTTTTGTGAACATTGCATATATGGAAAACAAAGTCGGGTGAGGTTCCCATCTAGAGTGACAAGGGAATGTGGGATTCTAGATCTAGTTCATAGTGATGTGTTTGGACCAGTTATAGTGCCTTCACTTGGTGGATCCCTATATTATGTCTCCTTCATAGATAATTTTTCCAGGAAGACATGGATATACTTCCCAAGGAAGAAATCATATGTTTTCGATATATTTAAGGAGTTTAAATCTCTTGCAGAAAACCAGACAGAGAAAAGGATTAAAGTGTTGAGGACTGACAATGATGGTGAATTATGTGGAAATGAATTTGATCAGTTATGTAAGAAATGTGGCTTAGCACACCAAAATACCACACCATATACCCCACAGAAAAATGGAGTTTTTGAGAGAACGAACATAATGTTGATGGATAAGGCAAGGAGCATGCTTAGTGGTGCCAGGATCGCACAAGAATTTTGGGTGGAGGCAGTCGACACTGCAAGATATCTGGTAAATATGTATCCTTCGTTAGTGCTAGTTGACACGACTCCACATGAGGTATGGTCAGGTAAGAATCATTCGGTGGAACATATCAAAGTATTTGGATTTGATGCATTTGTGCATGTTCCCAAGGAAAAGAGGAGCAAGCTAGACAAGAAGGTAGTCAAATGTATTTTCATTGGATATAAAGAAGGAATGAAAGGATATAAGCTTTGGGATATTGCATCAATGAGAACAATGTACAGTCGAGATGTGGTATTTAGAGAATTCAGAGGTAATTATGAGCCCGAAGAAGTTGTTTAGACCAAGAATAATCTTGATACGGTGTGGTATGAACTGAGGAATGAAGAAGATGATTCATATGAGTCGACTAAATCTGAGGAAGAGGTGGAACATCAGACTCCGGTGGTAAGGAGGTAAAAAAGAATAATAAAACCAGACGAAAGGTATAGTATGCCCGACTTTCGTTCCACATTCGTGCTAACTGCCATCGACGATGAGCCCAAGTTGGTCACTGAGGCAATCGACTCAACATAAGGTAAAATCTGGAAGGATGCCATGGTCGAAGAGATGGAATCCTTGCACAAGAATGAGACATGGGATTTAGTCAAGTTACCTATTGGAAGAAATATTGTCTGTAGCAAATGGGTATTCAAGAAGAAGATGAATGTTGCAAGACAATTCGAGAAGTTCAAAGATTGACTAATAGCAAAAGGTTATTCCCAAGTTGAGGGATTCGACTTCGTTGAGATTTTTTCCCCTATTGTAAAACTAACTTCCATTAGAGTACTAATGTCTCTGGTTACATCATTCGATCTAGAGATAGAACAGATGGATGTGAAGACAACGTTCCTACATGGGGACCTGGAAGAAGAAATCTACATGAAACAACCTGAAGGATTTGTAGTAAAGGGAAAGCAAGAGTTGGTGTGCAAACTAAAAAGATCCCTTTATGGTCTAAAGAAGTCGCCAAGGATGTGGTACCATAAGTTCGACACATACATCCTTAGTTTGGGATTTGTGAGAATCAAAGCTGATCACTGCATATATTCCAAGGAAGAAGGTGGGCGTTTCATATATGTAGCTTTGTATGTCGATCACATGTTGTTGATTGAAAACAACATGGACACAATAAAGGAGGTGAAGAAGCATCTATCCTCCAAGTTCGACATAAAGGATCTCGACGTAGCTAACTTCATTACGGGAATGGAGATTAATAGAGATCGATCTGCTAGAAAGATCTGGTTGAATCAGATGAAGTATATTGAAACAATTCTAAAACGGTTCAACATGCAGGATTGCAAACCAGTGAAGGTGCCAATTCCCGTGGGAACAAGGATTACTACGGAACAGTGTCCAAAGACACAATAATAAATAGAGGACATGGCACATGTTCCCTATGCAAGTGTTGTTGCTAGTCTAATGTATGCAATGGTATACACTCAACTAGACATTTCCCGTGTAGTGGGAGTGTTGAGCAGGTACATGTTGACACCTGGAAAGGAGCACTGGACAACTGTCAAGAGACTATTCAGGTATTTGTGTGGCATGAAGGACTATGCTATATGATACCAAGGAATACCTAGAGGTGAAATTGGTAAATTAAATGTACATGGCTTTGTCGACACTGACTGGGTTGGAGATATGGATCGACGGAGATCGACCAACGGATATGTCTTCAAGATGTTTGGTGGAGAAATAAGCTGGATGAGTAAGCGACATGTAATTGTAGTCTTGTCAATAACAAAAGTTGAATACATGGTGTCCACTCATGGAAGAAAACAAGTGGTATGGATGCAAAGGTTGTGTTCAGGATTCAGGTTTGAGCAAAGAGCTATAAAGGTGAGTTGCGATAGAAAAAGCGAAATATTTATGGCAAAGAAACCTGATTATCATTCATAGACTAAGAACATTGATGTACAATATGATTTCGTAAGAGATATTGTGGAAAGTAACAAGGCGCTACTAGAGAAAGTATACATGTTGGAAAAAATAACAGACTTGTTGACCAAATCTGTGAGTGTTGTGAAGTTCTCTTGGTGCAGAGAGGTAATGGGCATTGCTGCCTTGGGTCTGTGAACAAAAGTTCAAGAATCTCTTATTTCAGCAAAGAAGACAAAAAGTGGGAGAATGTTGGGTTGTTATATTCTTTGTAGTGAAATTCTAGTCGAGGTGAATCCATTGACGGTCGAAGGTCGAGGTGGATCGACAACAAGTCAAAGGTCGAGGTGGATCGACAGTAAGTCGAAGGTCAAGGTAGTCGACTGGGTAAATTAGAAGTCGAATATATTGACATCAAGTCAACCAACAAGAGTTTGAAGTGCGTGCATAAGATAATCGACTAGACAACGAATGAAGGCCGACTGGTAGTCGACTGGTAATTCGACTTGGAGTCGATTGTAATAGAATCTATGGATTTGCGAGATTTGTAGCCAATGATTTGCATGGATATATAACCATTTTTGGGCTCCAATAATTAGGGTTTTTCCTGTTGTAAATCCTATAAAGAGGCATGTTGTAATGCAGGTTAATGCATGTAATCGATGAATCTTAGGGTAGTTAGTCTTTAGAGAAATATTTAGATGTAGGTTGTTGGTCATGCAGATGTAAGACAAATTGGTTACAGGGTTGTTCTTGCATAGGAAAGAGGGTATGATGTTGATTGTGTCTTAGGTGTGGACCAAGGTTATACATGTAACCTTTTATTCAGATTGAATAAGACAACAAGAGAGCAGAACACTCAAGGAATGTTGGTTTTCCCAGCTACGGGTTTCCAGGGTAAAATCTATGTGTACTGTGTGATTATTGTGTCATTTGCGTTCTTGATTAAATTATTCTTCTCTTTTGCTAGCCTTAGAGTGGAAGTGTCTTTCATTTTCAGACAGAGTCAAGTTCTAGTGTAGTTTCTTTGCTTGTTGAATCGTAGATGTTTCTATTTGCGGGTAGACCACTCCTTTAGCGCTGCATTTGTTTTGAAGTTTTAGACTATAGATACAACTTTCCAACTTTTTCTTAGTCAAATGCCAAAATTTGGCAACATCCCTGATTTTTGTTTGTGTCCATAGCGAAATTTTCTTTCCACGAAAGTGTGTTACTTGAAACGATCTTTTGAAAATTTCTTTTCACACTCTATTCAAGTAACCTGAACTAGACCGTGACTTCCATAACCTAACTTAGGGGTGATTCTCGAATGCCCCTCTGTCCTGGGAATTGAGCGAGTGAGATTAAAGAGAGAAAATATTTTATCCTTTGTGTGATAGTGATTATCTTCTCCTAACTTCTGTATCCAAGATGGATGGCTAGATTCTCCTTACTGGAGATAGGGATCAGGTGGGTCGTCGTCTACAACGTTGATCATCAACATAGTCTATTTTTAGAAACTTAACTTCTTGCATAATGGTTTCTCTTCATTTCTTTAGTTTTAATATATAGGAGTTGGTTTCATGATTCAGAAGGCAACTAATAAGATATCCAGACTCTTCGCATGTAACTTAATCTTCAAGGATCTCGGATTTTCATGGATATGTGTGTGTGATGAAAGTTCTTGTCCTTTATTGATGGAGTGAGTATCGGTGGTATGAGCTCAATTGCTTTGTTGCTTACACAATCTTCATTGAATTGATGAGAGATATTCCCATGTCCTATTGTTTTTCCTAGCCATTCGTCTGTAGATTATGCGAAATATTATGCATTATTATGATGTTGTAGTAGGCAGTTGTTTTTTCAGTAATGGTGTCAACAGACCTTTATTGGTTCATGTGAAGAGACCTTTATTTCCCCGACGACGGGCGAAATATCTGCTTCTGATCTCCCGATGATTTGATCATTGTGTGGTTTTTTGACTCCATGCTTGTATTGATGAATGTTTGATTGTGATATTTGAAATTAATATTTATGTGTTTTCTTTGATTGACATTGCTCCAGGGGTGTTTTATGAAATCAAGTCCTATTGGTGTCCCCCCTTCCGCAAAAATTTCACCATTAGGGTTGCAACTTGTTATGTATGACATTTCTTTAGTTGGGCCCCATTGACTACTTTCTTAAAGGGTTTCCCTTGGAGTGTTTTTAGTTTCACTTCTCCTGAAGTTTGAATATCTTCGACCACATATGTCCCTAGCCATGCAGTTTATAGCTTTCTTAGCTTTCCTTTTATTTGACTGTCATATAGGAGTACCAAGTCCCCATTATTAATATCATTTTTCTTGAGATGTCAATCATGCCAGGATTTTTGCTAGTTCTTTTGCATTTCTTGATGTTGTTGTGCCATCTTTATTTCCTCTTCTAATTGATTTAGTTGGTAGATGGGTTGCCTTGTATTGCGTATATGGTCGAATTCCAACACTGATGTTATCCGACCTGCATTAGCATAGAAGTGAAGTGGTATGAAGGCTTCCTAACCATAGACTAACTTGAAAGGTGTTTGTCCTATTGATATTTTGTATGTTGGTCTATAGGCCTATAGTATTTCCAAAATTTTGTCATCCTAGTTGTCTCTGTCGAGTCCACATACATTTCTTAATACTTTTTGTAAAGTCTTGTTAAAGGATTTGACGACTCTATTGGTCTGCAGATGGTAGGAAATTGTGTTTTTATGGTCAATCGTGATTTTTTTGAGAAATGCTTCAATTGTATTGCTGATAAAGTGTGTGCCTTGGTCGCTAATTATTGTCACGGGGAAGCCAGAATGAGTTACTATATTTTGGTAGATAAACTTTGTGGTTGCTTCCTTTCTAAAATTCTCAACTAGTTCTACTTCCACCCATTTGGTTAAGTATTCAACAACTGTAATGATATATCTTTCCCCTATCCTTTTATCTATTTTCAGTAAAGGTCCAACAAAATCAATAGCCCATATTTTAAATGGTAAGTTGGGATTTATAGAATGTAAAGGCATCTTGTATTTCCAAAGTGGTCAGCCTATCCTTTGGCACTTATCATATTTCGTTATTTTCTCCTAAAAATATATATGTAATGTCGACCACCAAAGACTAGCTAGAAATTTTTTCCTAGTTGTCGTATTGGCTTGGAACTGACCCCCTACTGGGCCCGCATGCACCTCAGTAATGATATCTTCCCTTTCATGCTCTAGTGCACATCTCAAGATATTGTCAAGTCCTAGCTTGTAGAGATAACCATTCATTAGGGTGAATGGTGCAGCTTTCATTGCTAGAATATTCCATTTATTAGTTGGGAGATCATCAAGTGTTTTCCCCTCTTCTAAGAAATTTGCAATCTCTTCTAGTTCTTTAGGGACTTATTTTACTCTGAATAAGTTTGCATATGGGAAATCATCTTCTATTCCAGTCGGATCTTCCCTTGTCTCTAGTTGGGACAAGTGATTTGACTTGACGTTTTTCTTCCCTAGTTGGACTTTTACTTCAAAGTGGAATTCTTGAAATAGTAGTAGCCATCGACACATTTTCCCTTGGTGCACTAGTTTGTTTACTAGATATTTTAGTTCTCGGTGATCTATAAAAAATATAAATGGATTTGCTAATAAGTAGTGCATGAAGTTTTGTAGGGAAAAAATAATTGCTAGGGCTTTGTGTTCCTTTGTTGAATAATTTATTTCTTCCTTGTTTAACTTTCGACTGGCATATGCATTTGGGTGGTCGATCAAATCATTGTATTGTTGGGATAAAACTGAGCTGATAGAGACGTTGGATGCATCGACGTGAACGTGGAATTTCTTCGACCAGTCTGGGAATCTTAGGATAGGTGCTTCTACCAACTTCCTTTTTAATATTTCAAAAGACTCGTTGCATTCCTGGATCCAATAAAATTCATCTTCTTTCTTCAGTAACTCATCAATTGGAAATGTAATGTCAAAATAGTGACGTATAAACTTTCAATAGTATCATGTGTGCCCAAGGAAGATTTTAATTTGTTTTTGGTTCACTGGTGGTTTCAAGTCAAGAATGGCTTTGATCTTAGCCATGTCTACCTTAATCCCGTCTTTGCATACAATGTGTCCCAATAATATACTAATTGGTGTGGCAAAGATACAATTTTTAATATTTAAAGATAAATGGATTTGCCAACATCTCTCCAACATCATTCTTAGCCACTGTAAAAACGATCTTTTAGGAGACTATAGATGGTCCAGTCATCAAAGTATATTTCCATTGTTTTATAGATGTACTCCTAAAATTCCTTAACCACTATTATGGAAAAGACTGTTGGGGAATTACTCTATAATCAAAAGAGCCGAACTCAGAGACATATGTAGTTTTTCCTTGGTCCTATTTTTCTATCGGCATTTGATGATATCTAGATAAGCCATCAGTGAAGGAGTAACATTCATGACCCGCAACTTCGTTGATAATTTCGTCGAAAAAATGTGTTGGGAATGGGTTAGTCACTATGAGTTTGTTTAACCCTAAAAAATCAACACAAATTCTCAGTTTTTTTGGGTTGTGTTTCTTAGGTTGCACGACCATCGAACTAGACCATTCTAACTTGTTGATTAGGTATATGATATTAGTAGCTAACATTGCTTCTATTTCCTTTAGGATGATGGGTTTGTATTTGTACGCTAGTTTATATGGTCGTTTCTTGATGGGTTTGGTTATATGGAGGAGTTCGATCTTCATTTATACCATCTCTTGTGTGAGTCCTTTGAGGTCTTTATAGTCACATGCGAAGACATCCTGATATTATTTTAGTAGATCGACTATTTCCATGGTTTGCTTATCAAACCAATAGTCACCTACTCTGGCCATTTTTGGTCGCCCATCTATAGAGATGTCAAATTCTTTAGTCTGTATTTCCGCATCCATCTAGATGGGTGCTTTCAAGTCATCTAGCTAGCGTTCCCCTTCTATGACTTGATTGTAACTTGAAGGGAAATCAGGTTTTTCTACGTGTTCATGCTCCTTTGTTTCTTCCTTGGTCATGGAGTAGACTGTTTTTACAAAACTTTTTACTCTTGGATGATCCTTTTTCCATTGAAATCTTTGTCCTGGAAAACTTGTGTTTTCCATTTCTACTCGTCGAGCTATTACATGCTTTATGTTGTGTGTCGATACCAACTTACAAGTCGAATTTGATCCCCCATCAAATTTATTTTTTCCTTTTTTCTTGAATTTTCTCGTGGCTTGGTTTTCCTAGGAATTTTTTTGTTTCTCTAGTTTCCTCTTGCAAGAGTGCCTCTTTAGAATTAAATTCAAAATATTTAAGGAAGTTGTCTTTTATTTCACTCCAGTTAAAAGTATGACCTGATGCTTCTTCAATATTATACCACTTATGAGGTATATCAACTAATGTATTCGGGAACATGTGCATCAATACTCTTTCATCTCTATAGCCTGCTTTTTTCCATTCTTTCTCGCACTTATGTATGTGGGCCACTGGGTCGAAACCGGGCTTAAATATCAGGATTCTAATATTTGTAGAGAGATTTTTCCGACTGAATATTTCCAAAAAATATAATGTGGTTGTATTCCATGTTTGAAATCGGTTTGCATGAGTCTCCCACCATCGGGTTGCTTGGCCAGTGAAGGACTCGACTAGGATTTGTATTATTCCTTGTTCCCCAACCAATTTGTAGACTTCATTGACATGTGTCGATAGAGAAATCCATTCATTAAACTGCAGAGGAGTTCTTATGTATATGCATTAGTCAATATTAATGTTGGTGTTTGTTTTAGTTTTCATTCAGGGACGATAGGGATTGCATGAATCGAAAAGCATGTTGATCCAGATTTTTGAGCGGAACGAAAGGAATAATAGACTAAATATGATAACACAGAGATACAGAGAAAAAAAATATATATCCAGTGAACAATAACTTATATTGAATAAATAAAATAGGCTAAAATTGTAAAACTGCAGAACTGAAAACAACTTGCTCGAATGCTGGTAGTTATCTCTAAGAAGAGATGTGGTTGCTACGTGCATCCGTCTGAGTAGAATCATTACAATGATGATCCAAAGGAATTTTTAACATTACTCATGAATTCCAAAACCCCAGACATCCAAAAACCTAACCCTAGGAGATGAAATGCCAAAAGTTATGTGGGCCCCGATGGGTAAGTTAGTACCTCAACTTCCTGGGGTTGTAACTTTTGTATACGACCTCTATTTTAGGCACGTGATAGCCCATTGGAAAGGTATTTTAGAGAACTACACATTATGCTGTCAAAATTTGACTCTGTCTATAGTTTGACTGTGGCAAGCTAAAAAAAACACAGTTTAGGGCCACAAAATGTCCCTAGAAGTACATAAATATGAATTGACATGAAAAAATCCAAAATAACTCAGTTGGATTAGGTTGGAGGCAACCAATATCCACCTGGAAGCTGTGTAGGGCTTCCGATAGCCTCGAAAGTGTAGAACCCATCATTACAAAGAATTACATAAGAACATGTTGAAATAACAATTGTAAAGAGGAGCTAGTTAGAATAGGTGGGTGGCCACCAATATCCACCTGGATCAATCCTCCCCCCTTAGGAAGAAATGGTCTCCATTGCATTGAGTGGCCCCATCAGGTGAGAAAAATTATGTTGAATTTGGCTCGAGGTGAGCCACTTGCCTTGGTGGAGGAGTTTCCCTGCCTTGACAACACGATAAAGATAGATCCTCTACTGGTGAGTGCCCTTGACCTGTGTGTCCACTATATAATCAGTGGATGCATGTTCCATGCAGTCAGGGTTGAGCTTTATTGGTGTCAACTATTCTGCGATGTCTAAGGTGTCCAATAATGGTGGAAAATATGGTCGAAGGAGGTCCACATTGAACACTGGGTGCAAGCCAAGGAAGTGTGGAGTGTTGAGCTCAAAAGAATTGCTACCCACAACCTTGGTGATAATGTAAGGCCCATAGAGAAGTGGGTAGAGCTTTCGATGGGGCCCTATAAGGCACTCTTTTTGCAAATGTAACCAAACCTTGTCTCCCACCTGAAACTGGTGCGATATCCGGTGTTGATCATGGTGTTGCTTGTACTTAGCATTGGCTTTCTGCAAAATCTCATGGACCTGTTGGCAGATGTGTTGAATCCGTTCAATGAATCTAGTGGCTTTGTCTGCCTCATACTGAACATGGGAAGATTATGCCTGTGTGTTTGCAAGAGGTAGTGCAACATCAATGGGACCCAAGGGTTGGAATCCTAGCCCCACCTAAAATGGGCTATGGTCGGTGGAGATATGGAGAGCCTTGTTGTAGCTATGTTGAACATAGGGAAGACTCTCATCCCATGTACATGGATGCTTAGAGTTGTACATGTGCAGGATGTGAACAATCATCCGATTGACGACCTCTGTTTGGCCATCAGTTTGGGGGTGGAAAGCAATGGATTTAGTGAGCTCAGTGTCCAACAATGACCAGAGACTTGACCAAAATGTGTTGAGGAACCTGCTTTCCCAATGTGAGGTGATGGTATGTGGCATCCCAAAATAGACCCACACCTATTCGAAGAAGAGATTGGCAATATCTGTTGTTGTGATGCTCTTCTTGTAGGCTTTGATAATGGCCATCCTTGAAAATCGATCAACCACCATAAATACACAATCATTGTCATCCTTGGTGGATAGAAGGATAGACATGTAATCTATCGAGATGGATTCCCAAGGCCTCTCGGGAGTAGGAAGAGGGGTGTATAAGCCTTGCTTCTTGATGGATGGCTTGGAAATGGCACAGGCAGTGCAAGATCTGATATACTTGATGACGTCTTGTCAAAGTTTTGGCCAATAAAAATGTTTCTGTAGAACAACCATAGTTTTCTCCACACCAAAATGTCCTGCCATCCGATTATAGTAAGCCTCCTAAATCATCTTTGCACACTCTCTTTTGGGAACATAGAGGTGGCCCATATGGCATAACCGACCATCTTGGATGTGAAAATCGGTGACATTCTCTCATGTACCCAAGAGTTGATAGGTGGTGGTGAATTCAGGGTCACGTGGGCCACTCAAATGCCTCATGCCCACATGAATGGAGCATTGTGGTGAGTGCAACAATAAGAGGGAGACTGAGGCATTCAATGCCACGATTTGTGATCCTTGTTTTATACTTGATGTTGAGATGGAACAATTGTAGGTATGTGGACCACTTTTGATGGTAGTTGTTGTACAAATTCCCCTATGTCTGTATGAACTATAGAGGCTTGTGATCAGTATGGATGATTGTCTCCTTTCCCAAAATTTAATGTTTCCATTGACGACAGACTTGCACAATGGAACACCTTTCTTTGTCATAGGTGGTGTATTTCCGGACAATATCTGAGAGTGTCTCACTATGGTATGTTATTGGATGACCATGCTGAGTGAGAAATGCGCCTACAACATAGTCGGAGGCATCAGTTTCAATCTTGAATGGTTGTTGAAGATAAGGTAAGGAGAGTACTGGAGTTGAGCATAAGTGATGCTTCAGATCATCAAATGCTTGTTTTTGTGCCTGCCCCCATGCTAACTTTTCCTTTCCACCGCCCTTGGCTACTTAGATGAAGGCCCATGCAATATGGGAGAATCCCAACACGAACCTTCGGTACAAGTTGGCAAGTCCCAAGAAGCTCTGAAGCTCGGTTAGTGTGTCCAGGGCTGGCCAATCATGAATGACTTGGACCTTAGCTGGATCCACATGTACCCCATGCTCATCAACAATGTAGCCCAAGTATTGGATCCTATTCATGCCAAAGGAGCATTTTTCCAAGTTGGAATATAGCTTGTGTTGTCGTAGAGTGCCCAAAACCTGTTGAATATGCTACATATGCTCCTCCCAAGTTATTTTGAAGATGAGGATGTCATCTAGATATACCACCACAAAAGAGTTGGTGAAGGGTCTCAACACATCATCCATTAATCTCGTGAAAGTTGTTGGTGCATTTATTAAGCCAAAGGGAATGAACAACCATTCGAAGGGACCTTCTCTAGATTTGAAAGTTGTCTTCCATACATCATTTGGTTCGATGGGGACCTGGTGGTAGCCAGACTTTAGGTCAATCTTGCCGAATAAATTTTCCCCCTTGAGTTGGTCAAGAAGGTCATCAATTCAGGGAATTGGGTACCAGTTCCGAACTGTGATTTTGTTTAATTATTTGTAATCAATGTAGAGCCTCTAGGTCCCATCTTTCTTCTACACCAACACAATTGGACTTCTGCAAGGGGATGAGTTGGGTCAGATGTGCCCCTTTTGAAGTAGCTCTTGGATCTGGTGCTTGATTTCGTCATTTTCCATCAACGAGCGATGATAGACTAGTCCATTAGGCAGTGGTGCACCAGGGGGTTAGATCAATTGGATGCTTGACTTGGCAGTGCATCGGTACCCCATTGTTTGAGGAGAATATGTCTCTGTACTCTTCTAGGATCCCGTCCACTTGATTTTGCTGCAAAGAGAGGCTCTGTGTAGAGGTCATAGATGTGGCAGTGACCTTCTACTTACAGTGAGCACGAATCACAAAGATGAAGAAATTCCCAGTCTGTGAAATGACCTTACTACATTTATTATCAGAAATTAAATAAATAGAGGTAGGCGACGCTACCTCTGATATCCTGTACAATTGTCTACCCAAATTAATAATAACACTGCAGGGTTTAGACTCATACACAACATGTCGCTTCCACAAATATGGTTGACCTGAAAGAACATCACAAACTTCAAGGGGAGTGATATCACACAATACCTCGTCTTTGAAGGGATTCATGCTATAGGGAAGACGACAATGTTGGATGATGCGAAGATCTCATCCTTGACAAATCCAGTCGATGGTGTAGGGCTTCGGGTGCGGTTTTATCGACAGGTCCAACCGCTTGACGACCTATGCTGAAATTAGGTTCTTCCGACTATCGCTATCGACAATGAAATGCAGTGGAGTCCCCTTTAACCACACCTGTGAGTGAAAGAGGTGTTCCCCTTCCTCTGGTTATTCTAGTTTGATTGGTTGGAATTTGGTGGTAGCGACAGTGGCACTGGGTTCAACATCGATGATCTTCTTCCCACTTTTTGGATTTGATTCGGAGTCAGAATCTTCCTCTGACTCGGAAGCTTTCAGGTCAGTCACTAGTGACTGCTTGGAGCGACATTCTTCGATGTTGTGCCAAGGGATTTTATGGTATTCACACCATTTTCTTGTGTCCTTCTTCGACTTCTCATTACCCTTCTTGGGTTGTGGTTCAGACTAGTTGTCCCGAGAGCAACCATATTTTCGATGTCCCTTGTTTTACAGGTTGAGGTTGCCTTTGCACTGCTTCGGCTGTGAGGAGTTTGCAGATCCAAACTCTCGCCTCTTCTGCTTAAATTTATGCTCGATCTTGACAACATATCTATAAGCCGCACCTAATGATGCGATGTCCAGAAACTCCATTTCTGTTTGAATGTATCTATGTAGATAGTCGTGGTATTTGAGCACTAGATTTCATTTAGAGTCTTTGATACTCAATTTGGTGCGCAGGGTATGGAAAATATTGGTGAAATATGGTATTGTTTGGTCCCTTTCCTGATGCATCATGGTCCATCTTGTGTACTGGTCCTCGTAGCTTCCAACAGGTTAGTATTGTTCTTTAATGGAATCCTTGAAGGAATCCCATGTGGGGGCGACCGCAAATATTGCATATTCCTCTATGGCCCTTTTCTCAGAGTAAGTATCCCACCAATCGTTAACATGGGGGACGACCTTGAGGAGTGCAAAAGTAATATTTTCCCCGACAGAAAAATTGTGGAACGAAAAATACCCTTCGAGTAGATTCAACCATTTATCTACATCATCCACATATATCAATCCTTCAAATAATGGAATATCAAAATTTACCTGTACCTTGAAGCGGATTGCATGGCCTCTTGATGAATATGCATCTCCCGTGGGAAGCCGCCAAAGGATCTGTGAAAATTTATCCATCATTTCATTCCTTTGTCGCGTAGGGGCTTCCTCAAGAAACATTTTAAAAGGATCTCCTACTCCATCATATTTATTCTCGTCCCCCATGGGTTGTTTTCAGGCTTGGCGTGGCTGATATTGCAAAGGATCAACTGGTTTGAGTCCCAAATTCTTGTACCCAGATCATGTCGGGGACATGCACGAAGAAAAATAAATGAAGAGAAAACCGCTCTGATACCACTGATCCATATTTATGAGTAGAACGAAAAGAATAATAGTTTGAATACAATAACACAGAGATATGGAGAACAACAAAAGATATCCAGTGAACAATAAATTCTATTGAATAAATAAAATAGGTTGAAACTGTAAAACTGCAGAACTGAAAATAACTTGCTCGAATGGTGATAACTATCTCTGAGAAGAGATGTGGCTACTATGTGCATCCGTCTGAGAAGAATCATTACAATGAGGATCTAGAGTCCTTTTTAACATTACTCGTGAATGCCAAAACCATAGACATCCAAAAACCTAACCCTAGGAGATGAAACACTAAATGTTATGTGGGCCCCGATGGGTAAGTTGGTACCTCAACTTCCCGGGGTCATAACTTTTGCATACGACATATGTTTTAGGCACATGATAGCCCATTGGAAAGGTATTTTCGAGAACTACACATTATACTATCAAAATTTGACTATTTTTATAGTTTGACTGTGACAAGACAAAAACAACACTGTTTAGGGTCCCAAAACGACCTTGGAAGTACAGAAAGATGTACTGACATGAAAAATTCCAAAATAAGTCAGTTGGATTAGGTGGGAGGCCACTAATATCCACCTAGAAGATGTATAGGGATTCAAAAATCCCTGAAAGTGTAGAACCCACAAGTACAAAGAATTATAGAAGAATGTGTTGAACTAACAATTGTCAACAGAAGCCAGTTGGAATAGGTGGGTGGCCACCAATATCCACCTGAATCACATGTTCTGGATCATTTGATAGGTATTGCCTCTATTGACCAACATTATTTAGCTTGAGCTTAATAATTCTCCATATTCCAATTGTACAGTTCAATATCTGGACTTTGGCCTATTGAGAATGGAGATCTGACTAGTATTTCTCCTTCAATATTAGGTTCGACATTGTCTTTATGTTCATGCATCACTTGATATAACCAACATTCTTCTTGAGCCTCATCCCATGTCTGGACCCATGGTTTTCCTTATTTTGGGTCTAGGGGGATTATGATTTTTCTTTCACTCCCTTTTAGATTGATTCAGTCTCACTCCAAAGATATTGTGGCTTTCATGTTCCAACCCCAATGTCTTCCTACTAGCACAAGATAAGCG
>JZKD02S2104825.1:29722-39732 GCA_000966675.3 Picea glauca
TGAAATACTGAAACCTATTACAGTGATATAGTGTTCAATAACAGCTTACCAGTCTCATCACTGTTCTACAAGATTTTGCTACTCAGACTTCCTCACTGTCTTCCAGCATGCATCCCCTACCCATTATATTCTTCTGCTTTTTATGCTATGTGCACCATGTCCATTTGATGCACAGTTCTTCTTCTGTTCTATTCAACTGTTGCACTCTGATCCTTCTTCATGCATGAATCACCTTCAACAACAACATCCACAGCAACTCCAGCACCCACAACAACCACATCTCTTCTCTGTATCGTGTATTTACAGCTTCTATGCACCTTGTGCATGCAATATTCACCATTCCTCTACATGCTCATACTGCGCCAATCTCCTCCACATCTCAAGTGCTCTGTCTAATCATCATCACGACTCTTCAGCTTCTCTGGCAGTTCAACCCCTGTGTCTATCATCACTAGGTGTTATGCCGAGATTCCTTTTTCTCTCTAGCAGTTGAGACTCTTCGTCTTCTCTGTTACAGTCGAGCTCATCCTTTTTGTTTTAGTTACAAGCTCCAACCCTCATCCAGCTGTCAATTTCCTCCACGAATCATCTTCATTCCACTGGCAGATTTCTTATAACTCTTCAGCTCTTCTAGAAATCACACAGAAGTCTCTTTGCATCCTCTAGTAGAAACCATCAATGGTTTCTAGCAGTTACACTATGAGGATCAACATTATCCCTCTGATCGTGCTCATGTTCACCTCCATCGTTGGATTAACTCTGATGGGTTCTTGCGTTATTCACCCGTATCGCACTTTCGCAATTCGGAGATTCTGTGATGAGACATCTTGAGTCTTCATGTCGTGATCTCTGAAACTCCGAAACGAATATTTTCTGCGCTAGCTCCTTCCTTTATATGACCATGACCATGACCAAGTGCTTGTTCATAACGTGCTCTTCACGATTTCGCATTTCTCCTTTTCGTTAATTCCATTGTGAAGTTTCTCAACTTTCCAAGTCGCGATCCCCAAAACGCTGAAAGGGAGCTTGTCTACATGTACTCTTCTCTTCATCTCTTCGATGGTGTGACCACCAGTTGAGACCACAAACCTAAAATATTTTGCAATTTCATGTTTCGGCATATCGGAACTCCTATGGTTATGTTTCTTTCCTCTCCAAGTCGCGATTCGTGAAACTCTGAAATGGAGTCGAATCAACAGTCCCGAATCTTTGTGTATTGACGGTTTAGATCTTATCGTGAGTTCGCATCTCGCGATTCCTGTGATGGAGGTTCTCGTCACTCCAAGTCGCGATAGGCGAAGCTCCAAGATGGAGCTTAGATCAACGGTCCACATTCTTGGTGATCCAACGGTCCTGATCTTTTCACGATCTCGCATCTTGTTGTTCCTTAGATGGAGGTTCTCGTCACTCCAAGTCACGATAAGCGAGACTCCGAGATGGAGCTGGATCAATGGTTCAGAACAAACCTCGATCTGACGGCTAAGATAGTTTCACGATTTCACATATCACGAATTCGAGAGGTTAGGGAACCCCATTCCTTTGACTTTCCAGTCAACGACATGATGATCTTTCGCCATGTGTCCTATGATTTGACGGTCCATATCTAATCTTGATTCAATGGCTCAGATCGTATCGCAATTTCAGCATTCTTGTTGTAAAGTGTTTCGACACTCCAACTTCCTGTATCCGAAACCCCGATAGCCAAAACTCTGAAATGGAGTTGGACCACCACTTCGATCTTGCACTTTAAAGAACATGTAGGTTCTTCCTGATCCAATGATGGTCGGACCCTGCGCTTGGATCTAACGCCAGATATATATCCTCCATCTTTGCGCTCCTCCTGTCTGGATTAAGATCTGACAATCATTGGGAATTTTAAATGGGATCCAACGATCAATGTTGCTTCTCTGCCCGAGCTTATGCATCCTCCTTACTTAGAAGAATTTCTAAGTTTCAAAGGCCTCAATCTTTGATCCACCTGAGATGTTGAGTACGCTATCTCTCTTGAGCTTTGGCAATGAGTTAACCTCGTCCCTGGTGCACACCTACGCACTGCGTGTGACTCTGCACTAATCCTCCTTAGCTTACATTGTTCTTGTTTTTCCATCGATGCACACTCTAATATTTCCATCAATGACAAGCACACACTATCTGTAAAACATGCCAACACCTCGATCTCCTTATCCAACAACTTTATTTTCTGCACTTCGCTCCATGTTTTCTTCTCTTTTGCTCACTTCGACCCAATGATAGTCATTGTGTATCCTACGAAGCTCGATTTTTACCTTTTCTTCCTTGTACTTTGATTCCTTCCATAACTAAGGGCCAACAGGCCCCCAGCACTCACCTGTGACTTGTCCCGAGGCACTTCAGATCTGGTTCCTCTATTTTTCTTCGACATGGACTATGCAGTGCAGCCTTTACTTTCTTCTTTATGCCTCCTTTCCATCCCTATGCAGGTTGTCTTTTCTATGTCTGGTACCCAGTTTCAACTGCACCTGGTACCTAGACCCTTTTCCTTATGTCTTTACTTAGATTTGTGAGGCAGTTGGTTGTCATAGTACAACTTCAGTCGACTCTCATTCAATAATCCTTATTTCCATTCTCCATCAATGTCTTCAGCTGCGCATCTACTCCTTCTGTGACATATGCGATCTCATATGGTCCAAGCCAATGCGTTCTGAACTTCCCAGGGTGTTTTGTAAACTTATTGTCATACATCAACACTAAGTCACCTTGCTTGAATGCCTTCTTCTTGATGTGCATGTCATGATAGGCCTTCTCTCTCTCCTTCTGAACCTGCTGATGGAACCCGGCAATGAATTTGTCTTCTTCCAGTTCAACCAAATGTGCAAGCCTTTTGTGAACAACACTAGTATCATCCATGTTTGTGAACGCAGCAATCCTTAAGCTTGGTACCAAATATTCCATCGGGACAACAACTTCAAGACCATAAACCAATTTGAAAAGGGTCTATATTGTTAATTTCTTGCAAGTGGTTCTATAGGCCCATAGTACTACAGGTACTCTCAAATCCCAGTCATCCTTGTTCACACTACAAATCTTTGTCAATGTTGTTTCCAATATCTTGTTGAATGCTTCAACTATCCCATTTTCTTGTGTATGGTAAGGTGTACTCTTCTGATGGTGGACTGCAAATTATTCAGTTAGGGCTTCAATTGTCTTATTGATGAAGTGTGTACCTTGATCACTCATAAGGATCTTGGGGCATCCAAATCTGGTTATTATGTCATCAAATATAAAACACGCAGTTGTAGTTGCACTGCAGTCCTTGACTGCTCTGTCTTCAGCCCATCTGGTTAAGTATTCATTCGTAGTGATTATGTACCTTGCTCCTGTGTGCTTCCCTGGTGGGTTTATAGGTCCCACGAATTCAATGGCCCATTTTTCAAATGCTTGTAGGGTCATTTGCGGTGCTAATGGCATTTCATCTCTTCGAGATGGTTTTCCAACTCTCTCGCATACATCACATGCTCTGGCATATTCTTTAGCATCTCTGTGTAAGGTAGGCCACCATAGGCCAGCTCGCAGAACCTTCTGCGCAGTTTCTTTCCCTGCATAGTGTCCTCCTGCGATGCCCTCATGAGCTTTTGCGAGGATCAGTGGTCGCTCTATCTCCATAACACACCTTCTTAGTATCTCATTAGGTCCCATTTTGTATAGATGACCAGCGATCAGTGAAAAGTCTACAGTGCGCACCACTAGTTGTTTCTTCTAAGGAATTGTATACTCACTTGGAGCCATTCCTGTTGACAGGAACTGGACTATGTCTGCGAAGTGGTCATCAATCTTTCTAATGGCGAGCAGTTGTGCATCCGGCAATGTGTCCTCTGAGCTGGTGGGTTCTTCGCCATGTTCCAACCTTGACAAGTGGTTAGGGCCTTTGTTCATTCTTCTTGGTTTAACTATGATTTCAAAGTCATATTCTTGAAACAGTAGGAGCCATCTGCATATTCACCCCCCCAACATTGGATTCTTGACCAGAATGGGTGCAGTGACCATCTTTTGTTTCAATGTGTCGAAGCTCTGCTGGCATTCATCTATCCAGCCAAACTAATAGTCCTTCTTCAACAGCTTCTCCATTGGTGTTGTGATTTGGGCATAGCCTTTAATAAATTTTTTGTAATAGCTAGTATGTCCTAGCGTAGTGCGCAGTTGTTTGACTGAAGTTGGTGGTGGAAAATCAACTATAATTGCAATCTTTGATGGATCAACCAACAATCCTTGATTGCATACAATATGGCCTAATAGTACTCCAAATGGTGAGAAGAAGATGCACTTCTTCAGATTTAAAGAAATTTGACACTGCCTGCATTTATCCAACATTAGCCTTAGACATTCAATATGGTTTTTCAACAAACTAAACACAGTCCAGTCATCAAAATATGATTCTAAAAATTTATGCAGAAATTCTTTGAACGCTTCGACCACCACCCTGGAAAAGATGGTTGGGGCATTCTTCAGTCCAAACGGAATTACTATATATTGGTAGGATCCCCATTCGGTGGAAAACGTGGTCTTGTGGCAGTCCTCCTTAGCAATCCAGATCTGATGGTATCCTGAAAAACCATATGTAAAAGAATATATCTCCTGGCCTCCCGCGTTGTCTAATACTTCATCAGTGAATGGTGTATGGAAGGGTTCATGCAGACAGGCATCATTCAACTTCCTAAGGTCCACACATATCCTGATGTCACCTTGGGTCTTCTTGTCTTGTACTACCATAGGGCTAATCCACTCTGACTCTTCAATAGGTTCAATAATACCTTCTTCCAGCATTCTGTCGAGCTCAATCCTTACTTTTTCCTTGTATTTTGGGTTCAAACTGTAGGGTCTTTTCTTGAATGTCTTCACATATGGTTTCAAAGGTATTCTCATCTCTCCCATAGGTCCTTTGATTCCCTTCATATCAGTGAACTTGGTCAGGAACAAGTCCTGACATTCATGCAACAACTCTGTAATCTTGTCAATGTTAGCAGCATCCCAGTAATCTCCGACATTAGCAAGCTTCGGTGTCTCCTCTGTTCCAATGTTGACCTTTTTTATCTTGATTGGCTGACCAATAAATGGTAGTTCCACTCCTGGTCCTTCCACATCTCTTTGGCCTTCTATCTAAGTGATGTTTACCTTTCTAGGATCATCATCATCGTCGACATTGATGTTGTAACATCCTTGCAATTTTTGGAATGGCACAGTCCATTCATCCTCTTCTTGTTCCATAGGGAGGCTAGATGCCTCTTTAGATACTCTATGTCTCAAAATATATAATGCATGGTCTACTAAAGGAAATTCACTTCCAAACAAAAAGGTGTCTACAAAATTTTGAATCATACCTTCCCAATCTGTAGTGACGAGGCACAGCTCCGCTTGAAGGTACCAGTTGATAGGAATCATGTCTAGCGTGTTAATGAATTGGTACACCCATTTTTCTCAAGGGATGTCACTCCAGGCCTCTTCACACATGGTCCTTTGGGAAACCTCGACCTGTGTACCTCACTTCGTAGCTTACTACTTGTGTTGAGAACCACGTTGTCATCAAAGTTCGACATTCTGTCCAATCTGTGATGTTTCTTCTATGCATCCCCCACCATCTTGTTGGTGTGGCTTTCATGGCCTCATCCATTGCCAAAAACCTCTGTTGTGCTGGTATACTTGTCTCAAACTCTGATAAGAAGTTTTTTAAAGGGTTCAGCCCATCAATTGTGGGTAATTTACTCACTGTTGTGCCAATCCAACGAACCTCTCTGGTTAGTCTAGCACATCTTCTGGTAGAGACTTCATACATATGGTTCTTCCAGTTCTCCAGCACTTCTTCTGAGTTTGATGAACATGCAATATCACTTTGCCAGCTCAGATTTCCATCGGTTATAGGATTGATATAATCATGTTGTCTGGCTGTTAGTTGGTAGATGTTTTCCAGTTTGTACGCGTGGTCTTCTTCTCTGATAGGATCTGTGTATCTAGGACCCTCATTTGGATCTAAAGGTGCAATGACCCTAAGGCCATCTCTTTCAAATGCCATACACCTCTTATTTAGATCAACAACAGTAGAATTTTTGAAGGCCCAATCAATTCCTAATAATGCAGGGTAAGGGAAGTTGTCATCGACAATTTCAATTACCTCAAAATCTGCAAAGGTTCTAACTCCGTCGATGTCCACAAAGACATGTTCCAACCATCCAAATGGGCTAACAGCTTGATGATTAGCCATGCGAAGTATGATAGGGGAATAGATCAACTTCAGTTTTCCGATTAGTGCCCAGGTTTGCTTTGTCATGACATTGACCTCCGACCCCAAGTCAAGGACCACATAGTCTATATCATATTCTCCTATCTAAGCATTCAAGTGTAAATATTTATTTGTCCTTCTCTTCTTACCAATATGGTGTACTTCCCTATTCAGTAAGGGGTCTATCTTTCCTAGATCATATTGTTTAACCAGGTTTTGCAGTTCTTGTATAGCTTTCCCATCTTTAAGTAGTTCTATTAACATATATAAGAAACTGACAAGTTTACTTACCTCTTTTCCCTCTCTGAGTGAAGCAGATTGATCAAATGCATGAGGCATTCCATATTCTCTTATTTTTTGTTGTGTTTTTGAAGAAGATCCTTGATTTTCTTTGAATTCTTTCCTGGCCTCTTCAAATATTTTCCTTTCTTTCTTCGCATCAAAATCTTGAGTCCTCTCCGCAGCTTTCCTGATACCTAAGTTTTCTGCGATCTTTTCCTGGGACATTCTATCCTCTCCTGTAGTAGCGCCTCCTCAAGTAATAATAGTGACTCTAGGGTCTGCTCCACGAGGTTCAACATATATCAGTTGTACTTGTGGTTTATGCTGAGGTCCTCGTCTTTCTTGAAGCTTCACTAGCAGTACAGGGCAGTCCTCAATGACATGCTCGAAGGAATTGCAATAGTTGTAAGTGGTACAAGGGTTCTGACAGTCCCTTGCTAGATGTCCTGGCTGCGTGCAGTTATAACATATTATTTGTCCTCAGCCTCAACCCATACCTCCTCCTTGTCCTCGTCCTTTGAATCAATTGCGAGGATTGAAATTTCCTCTTCCTAGGGAGCTATATTGTGCATTGTTTCCTTATTGATGTACTTCGCCTTAGATCTTATATATGTCTCTTGATCTTTCATGCATCAGGTTAAAGGCCCTACAATCTCTATCATCGTGCCCTACAGACTTACAAAATGTATAGTACAATTTTTTGGGTGTCTAAACATACTTCTGCATATAGTAGCACTCACCAGGGTGATGTTTGGTTCTGCATACTTCACACCAGGGCATATTAACTTGCTTCAAGGGGCTCGGTGCTCCTGAGGCCAAATATTCATGAAACAGGGGACAATGTTATTTATCATGACCTTTAGATCTTCATCTTACACACCAGATATCTTCTCTTTTGTCCTTCCCCTTTTCCTTCTTCATGTGCTTGACCTGTATAGATAAACTTGTCAGCTGGCTCAAGATCTGGCTCATGCCTGAGCTAGATTCTCCCATAGGTGTTGATTCAATATTCATGGTGATATCCAAAGCTTCTACCTGTGAAGAAATCTTCTACTGCATCAAGGGAACTCTGATATGTGGTAAAAGAGGAGCGATGAACCATTCTTTGTTCTGCGCATCTGGGATCTTAAAACTCAATTGGCCTGTTAGGGTCTTGAACCTCTGATCGAACTCCCAAATAGGTTCAGCTACCTTCTGTTTGATTCCCTTCATCTCGGTAATACACTGTGACTCCAAATTGGGTTTTTTAAACTCTGCAACCAGCGCGTTATTGATCTCATTTAGTGGCTTAGGCTACTCAAGTCCTTGGACAAGCTTCATGCACCAGCTCAACACATGATCCCTCAATGTAGTGATAAACTAGTTTCTTTTAACAGCTTCATCGGTGATGTTTTTGATATTCCATATGGCCTCGCACAGGAACCAGTGTTGATCAGGATCTTCAGATCCATCTCCTCTAAAGATAGGGAGCCTCATCTCATCTTCCATGAAGTTGCCTAGGTTTTATGTCTGAGTAGATGTTGAACTACTAGTAATAGTACTCTGTGGGCTCTGGTGATTCAGGATACTCTGATGACTTAACATTTCTGAAACAACAGGAGGATCGATATTACTTACTTTAGTGGCCTGCGTAGTTTCTGAGGTTTCTGACTCGTTTCAGCAAAGTTCTTCAACTGCTTCTTCCTCTGCTCTAGGGATTTCTGAGTGCTCTTCGTCTGTCAGATCTACCCCTTCTCAACTGTAGAAACCTTCTTCCCCATAGTTTTTCTTAAACAGGTTCTCAAGGTGAACTCCTCTAAATACTCTTCTACTTGTGCGTATGTCTAGCTTATGTGTCATTGTCACTGTCTGAATTTCTAAACATTAGCCTTTTTAGATCCAGCCAGACTACTATATCTTTAATATGTGGTTTTCATGCAAGGACATCTTGATTTTTAACTTTAGAAAATGCAAAAATTTCCCTCGAGGTCCCTTGAAAAGGTATCTCTTGGCCTGGCTATATGATTATGTTCTGTCAATAGCAAATTCGGTGATATACCCTCCAATGGCACTATCAAACCAGTGATCTACGGCTCAGGATACGGTGTTATCAACTCTCTTGACCTTCTAGATCAGCGTCGACGTCCAAACCACAGGCGGTCTAGATCTAATCTTGAACTGTGTGTCAACTAACCTAGCCAACCACTCGTGTAGCTCCCGATGGATTCCTTCAAAGAAGATCTCATGAATGTCGGTGAAGATGTATCTTTGTAGCCAATCTTCAGTACTCAGCTTAGGGTTCTTGTTCTGGGCTTCAATGAAGTCCCTCTCTTGATATTCTATCCACTTTTGAATCTCTGTCTTCGATGGGAACTACCTTGACATTCCCTCACGAAGATTCCTCTCCCAGCAACGGAACCATTTTTTGGCACAGGGGTAGACCTGAGGTTCACTCCAAGAGTGCACCAACAAGCCCAAGCTACTGGCCCTTTCGGCAGCACCTGCGAAGAAGATGTAGTCTCACCCGAAGCAGCTATGAGGGGGTTGCAGGACAGAGATGTCTACAACCAGGGGAATATCAAGTGGATCTAGTAGAACAACAACACAATATGCACCTATCACTTATCAAGCTAGATCTATCATGCGCATTTATAGATTTGATCTAATACAACAATGCAAACAACAAGATTATAGCAACATAGATCAAAGCATCAATCACACATCCACAACACAAGGTATACGTGGTTCACCCTCTCTCTGGGGCTACATCCACAGAACTGTGCTTATGATTTATTAAGGAAAAGCATACAGTTCTTGTCTGCACCCTCAGCTAGCAGATCTTCTTTCTTCTCTTTCTTTTTCTCCCCTTCCTGCACACCCAGTTGTAAGACTTGACCTTCGTACACAGCTGAAGATATTACAATACAATCCTCTCTCTCAACAGAGCTATAACAATGCTCAATGACCAACATAACATGAACAACCCAACCCAGGTCCTCTTAACCTTTATTTATACATTACAATCACTCACCGATAGCCTTAGGCCGAAACCTAGGTGCCAAAACCCTAGGTGTCTAAAACCCTAGGTCAAGTTGACCCTCTTTTTCTGGGCTTCGCCAGCCTGTCTTTCCTTCCTTCCCACGCGGTGCTCCAAAGCATCCAACGGTGGCTTTTCCCACTTTCTGAGTCATTCTCAATTCATCTCCCTTGTTGATCTATCATCCTCGATCTCCTCATCCAATGGCTTGATTTTCCACACTTCGCTCCATCTTTTCTGCTCTTTTGCTCACTTCGACCCAGTGATAGTCACTGTGTATCCCGCGAAGCTCGCTTTTTACCTTTTCTTCATTGTACTTCACTTCCTTCCATAACCAAGGGCCAACACCAACCCATACCAATTTGGAAATTAACCAAAATCAACATCAAGAAGAGGAAAATTGTAGACTTTGGATGAAATATAGTGGTTGTAGGTGAGCATATAGGATAGGGAAGATAACAA
>JZKD02S2104836.1:3085-15703 GCA_000966675.3 Picea glauca
ATATTGATCACACTACCAACCTTCCTAACCTCTTAACTCAACAAAAGTATGGTGATCTTGGAAAGGTTCTCTTAAAGCTTTTCGAGCACAGAAACAAAATTCTAAAGAATCACAACTTACCCTCTTAAGGTCCGCTAGACCAATTAGGTCTTAGTGGACGTTAATCATCATCATCATCATCATCATCATACTTAATTTATTGAAGTGATTAAAAGTGTAATATTATCCATTATTAGAAATTGAAAATTTCTTATTTCAAATTAAAAAACAAAGTATTATTAAAATAGTAAATATTTCATTCTTCATTTAATTTTACATAAATATAAATACATTTTTCATTAAAATAGTTACATAAATATAAATACTTATTTTATTAAAGTAATTAAATATATCTTTATTTCAAATTTAGGAAAAAAATTTATTTAAGTAGTAAGTATTTTATTCTTCATCTAATTTTACATAAATACATATTTTATTAAAGTAGTTAAATTTTAGATAAATAGTTAAATTTTACATAAATACATATTTTATCAAAGTAGTTAAATATGTAACATTGTGGCTTATTAAAAATTCAAAGCTTGTTATTTCATATCTAATTTTACATAAATACATATTTTATTAAAGTAGTTAAATATGTAACAATGTGGCTTATTAAAAATTCAAAGTTTGTTATTTCATATTTATGAAAAATTTATAATAAGGAAAAAATTCCAATTTTGTAAATTAAAATAGTAATTTTAATTTTAATTTTGTAAATTAAAATAGTAATTTTAATTAAAATACAAGGGAGAATTAACTTTAATTTAATATAATTAATATTTTAAAGTTGCATGAAGGTTTTAAATCTATAAATTGTAGTCAAAGTTGAGTGAAGAAGCATAATTTGTAGAGAAAGTTGCGTGAAGGTTTACAACATTCAGACAATAGCAGAGATTGCAGCACAACCATGGAAGGTCGGGGAGATTGCAGATTCTTAATTGCAGTAATGGGTGTGGTGGCATTCCTGGTAGCAGCGGGAACCGGCGTCAAGGGAGCCGATTTCTCTTCGGACTGCACAAACCCCATCCTTAGTCTTTCACCATGCCTCGAATTCGTCACTAGGTTTGGCAACGCCTCGGCACAGCCAACCGAAGACTGTTGTCCGGTGCTCGCTAATGTTCTTCCTCAAGAGCCCGACTGCCTTTGCCTGCTCTTCGGGAGCAACGATTTATTGGGGTTTCCCATCGATCTAACCCTCACTATATCTCTCCCTGTGGCTTGTAATATCAGTGCTTCCCCGGAGACATGTAAAGGTACTACGTTTCTGGGTTCTTTCTCCACAAGATTTGAAGTCTTGATCCGCATAACGTTTTTTCTTATAAATTTAATATTTGAAGTCTTGATTCGCATAACGTTTTCCCTTAAATTTAATATGGCTCTGCAAATATTTCTTTTACGCAGGTGTCTTCCTATGTTCCTCCAAAACGAGGTATTATTAATTTATGCTTTAATGGTTTAATGCATCATTTAAATTCTTGAAAATTTGTCGGATGTTTTTTTAAGCAGAGAAAATTTGGTTTTGTGCTCTCAGAATCGAATCCTCCTCGTGTTAATGTGCGATTAGTTTGATATTCAGATACTGACTCCATCGAGACACTGACTCCGATTCCGGGTCCTGACTCCTTCGAGACACTGAATCCAATTCTGGTTCGTGTTCGGTTCCGAGATCTCCGTCTGGAAGCGCAAATGCTAAGGACAATGAGGGTAATGGAGCTGGTGGCCTTTGGGAACCCCTTATCAGGATTTGGGAATGAATTATTTTTCAGAGCTGTGCAAAAATTCCCATTTTCACTTTCGCTTAAATAGGGCATGTAAATTCAGCCTTACACAAATAATATTCTTTGTTGCTGAACTCATATTCTTTGTTGCTGAACTCAAAGTGGAAATTCCCATTTCCACTTGCCCTTAAATAGGGCATGTAAACTTTATGGGAACCTCTTATGAGGATTTGGGATTTGGGGATGAATTATTTTTGCATTATTTTTGCAGAGTTGTGTAAAAATTCCCATTTCCATTCTTATCAGGATTTGGGGATGAATTATTTTTGCATGTAAAAATTGCCATTTCCATTTTCCATGTCAGGTAAATTTTATAAAATAATATATTTTTTGTTATTGAGCCTTACACAAATGATAAATGATATTCTTTGTTGCTGAATTCATAATGAATATCGTTGTAATAGCTTAGAGACTTTAAAACAATAGATCATTATTCCAAGTTTTAATATAAAGTTATGGATAGAAGTCTCTCCTTGTGAAAAGTGTAAGGTAGGGAGAATTTTAACGTGAAGTAGTAATTTACCGATTATTGGCAGGCATTATTTGAGTGAGTTCCCTGACTCATAAGCTACACATTTAATTTAACAGAAGTTGATGAAGTTGATGGTTGTAGGGCATACTAGTGTAAACTAAAGAGGAGCAAAAAGTAGAAAAGCCAACATATATATAGAGATTTTCCTTGTCCAGTCAGGCCTGTGGCCGTGTTATTTTCAACCCATGACGCACTATGATATCAATAACATTTTGTTAGCATGCGGGTCTGGAAAATTTCAAGCGTTGGGTACGTGGAAAGAAACATCTTCCTATTCTCACTCTCAACGCACAATGCACCTCATCTTCCATTCTTTCAACGCGAGATTGCCACGCGTAAATTGTTAGGATCTGGCGGCTTGCACAAATGTTAAAAACCAGAGAAAAACGATGAGATACACCAATCACACTAAGCACAACCATGCATCCACAGTATGTGATACTCGTGCTTATCAAATACATCCACAGTATGTGATACTCGTGCTTATCAAATACAGAAGCATCCATTTCCATGTTCTTTATCTTATTGCATGTGAAATATTTGAACATTTCCATTGCAAACATCAACCTCCCAACTAACATAGGATACATGAGACATATAACCCTTTTCTTCTCCATTATTTAGGACATAAACCTCAAGAAATCTTACAATGGAAAGCCAAAGAGATATTTACTGGTTTCACATTATTCATACTGAATTTCCTTAGTATTTCTTCACATACTTGTTTTTCTATAACAAAATCTTACAATCTTTCGCGTCTTCATGTATTGCCATGCCCACGATTTGTTTTCGCTATTCTAGATCCTTCATATCAAATGACCTCACCAATTGAGCCAACTTGCTGATCTCAACCATGCCTGTGCTTGCTACAAGCATAACATATGTCACCAATAATAATGAATATACCATAAACACAATGGTTATACTCACATTTTGTAAATTTGGCTCACGGAATCAAACATCTTGTACCATTCCTTGCTCAAGATTCATCACATACAATGACTTCATGAGTTTGCAAACAAATCTCCCTTTGTGATCATGAAAAGATCCTTATTTTTCCATATACACATCTCTGCTAATGATGATTTGTGGATAGTAGGATCCCACAATCTGCATTCCTTAACTCCAACACCATAACCAACAAAGATGCACTACCTTGATTGAATTGGTCCATCGGACCTCAAGATTCGCTAAGGTTTCTACATTTTAAAATAATTTTCCATCCTTAAAATCATCCCTGTCTAGAAATACTTATCCAATAATAATAACCCTCAAAGTTAGACCCACATATATTTGAAACCATTGGTCGATCGAAATTGTTTAATCTACATACAAACTTTTGACATTTTGTAGTTATAACTCATATATTTATGAGACACTCACACTGAAATCATGTGTTTTCCATTGATTTAGGCATAAGGGGTTTTTAACAAAAACGATTTATGCTTGGTGAAAAATTTAAGAAATTGGGGTTCCAAGAAAATGGGTTTTTTAATGTTGGGCTGCCTCAATAGTGGAAGCCATATTATGTCATTATAGTGAGATGTGTTGCTTCTATTATAGAAAAGTGTGGTTTTTAAAATTGTTGTCCATATTCATTTGCATGCGTATTATACTGGCGAAACAAAGATCCATATGGAGAGAAGTATGCAATCAAGTTAACATTTTCGATGAGGGAATGATGATACAAGGAACAAAAAACTAGATTAATTATTATGATAAGAGCATCATGCAATGCAATTTTACACACACACACACACACATACATATATATACCACAACCATAGGAGGTTGTGGGAGACCGTGCACTAGAGCCAGAAGAAGCAGATGGATGGAGATTAAAATTATTCACACAACTTTGCTTTGATAGCTTAGTCAGTCAAGGCTTGGATATGTGCATTGTTAATTATGTTATGAAGCATCTATAGTCAAACAAGGGAAGTTGCAGAGGAGGAAGTCCCTGCATTTTCAGAATGAGGTTTTTTTAAGACTGTTAAAATATTGGGAAAACATTGAGCCTTCAAACCATAGCTGGATTCACCATACCATTCAACTACACCTTTTAGAAAGAATCTTCTAGTGGAGATTGCAAGAAATCGTTGCATTTTATGTTGAGATGGTTCTTCAATATCTTTCACATAAATTTTTACAATTATATGTGATGGATTTGGAAGAATTTAAAGAACCAGATGGTATACACAAAATTTGTTTTCTTTGTTAAATCACACACATATGTAAACATCAAGCTTTGCATCAAGACACAGGCACTCAGTCTTAATAAGAGTGACAACATGTTAAGAGAATATTTCAACCACACACTAAAATAGGATTTGATAGTTGGTTCTTATGACTTAAAATTAAACATTAAAGAAACTCTCTTATTTAACATCTTGAATATGGTGAATCTATCAGAATGTGTCTTGAGTGTTTTATCGTAAGTCTCTAATGGTAGGAATTTTAAAAATATTGAATTTAGGTTATTATTCGTAGTTTTGATTTCAAGTTTTTTATTGTAAAATTATGATTAAAAATATAAATATTATAGAAAAGTTAAAATTAGAAATATTGCCAAATTGATTAACATAAGAAAATATATTAATATTATTAAAAAATGTTAAATTAGAAACATTATAAAATTATAATGTATAAACTCTCTAGATAAAGAAAAAATATTAATATTATTAAAAAAGGTTAAATTAGAAACATTATAAAATTATAATGTATAAACTTTCTTATAGAATAAGAACAATTTTAGTTGAATTCGACCTACAAAAGGGTTTATTGAAGTTCTTGGAAATTGAGTGGAGATGGATGGTTCACACACAAAAACTGGATTATTGGGGGATTCTGTTCCATGGTCTGCAAGGAGGCAAGGCATTTGAAAAACACTTGTCCAGGGAAAAGAAAAAAACAATTGGCATGGAAGGAGGAGTGGTCGAAGCTAGACCCGAATCTGGAATTTTTCGATGAGAAGGGTTCTAATGCATAGGAAGGGGAATCACTTTTTAGCTCAACGAACTCTACTACGTTCATAGGTAAGTTAAAAATTTTCTCCCTTGCTCTTTATTCGTCCCTTTCTTTGAAGGAATTGGATTGGTTACATAGTCTTTTTCCAAATTTAAATGTTAGGTCAGAACCCTCTGTTAACCTTAGTAAGTAGGGATTTTTTAAACAAAGGCCCTTTGGCTCGGGGTTCCTGGGTGAAGAGTTTGCCCCGGGGGAAGTCTTTGCTAAGGATTATACACCAGCTGAAAAAGGGGGAGGGAGAGTGGATGGGGTGACTGTCTTAGAAGGGGATTTAAAATCTGTTGAGTTAGAGGCTTCGACCGCTGGGGGAGGCTATTTTACCGACTATATTATTTTTGAGGTAGGCAAGGAGGATACCAAAGAGTCAAAAAGCCATGTTGTTTTAGAAGAGACATTTTTGGATGAACCCTTTACTTTATTCAAGGAACCTGGGTTTCGGCCGAGCTTAGGAACTCTGTCTTTTTAGAGACGGTTGTTAACCAAATTGTTGAGGAATCATTAACCGATTTAATACCTTCTTATAAAGAAGTATTAAGTCGAACCCCTTTACATATTTTTTTTGGAAGGAAAACTCACATTGGATCCTGCCCAAAAACAAAGCCCAAAATATCGACTGTTGAAGTTGTTGGTTAGGGGATTAAGGAGTTATCGAAGAAGACATGGTATGTTTTTGGGGGTTTAGAGAAATAATTCTCTCCTATCAAAACTAGAAGTTCACGGAAGATGGTTAAGGAGACAGAACAAATGGGGAATTTAATCTTGCAGGTTTCGTAGGGTCCAAGGGCACTTAGAGCACACAAATCCCTAGCAATAGGCATTAAATGATAGTGATCTCACTAAACGTCAAAGGAGTGGGGGGTGCTCCAAAATCATTATCCCTCAAAAGACTGTTTAATTTGGTTAAACCATATCTAATCATGATACAAGAAACTATGGTCGATGGATTTAATGAGAGAGAGGTTTTCTCAAAAAAATTCCCTGCCTGGGATTTCTATGTAGTGGATTCAAAAGGATTTTTTGGGGGGCTACTGTCTGCATGGAATACCAAAAAATCTAATTTCAATGCCTTTTTTACTCCTGTAGGAATCTTACTAGAGGGATTTGTAAAGAAGATAAATAAGAATTTGAAGCTGATAAATTGTTATGGGCCATATGACAACAGACAAAGTTTATGGAATACTATAAAAAATGATGGAATACTAAAAGAGTCCAATCTTATTTTTTGTAGCGACTTGAACTTCACAATTTCTGCGAGAGAAACTTGGGGAAATAATGATAGAAGCGATTCGTTGGATTCTTACTCCAATCAGATGATTCAAAAAGAAGGTTTAATTGATATAGAACCTATAAATCTTCTGCCTACTTGGAGGAATGGTAGGGGAACTCAAGATTATGTAGAAAAAAGATTGGACCATTTTTTAATCAGTGAATCTTTGGTGGATTTAGGGAAAATTTTTAGAACCTGGGTGGTTAATGTTAAGATATCAGATCATATGCCAGTAGTCTTCCAAATGGAACCAACTCAACAAAAACATAAGGTCCCTTTCAAATTTAATTTAGTGTGAATAAAAGATACATATTTTGCTTCTTTAGTGCGATCCAACTGGCTTAGGATGGACTAGCCTCTCTCTACTTCACCAATGGTAAAACTAGTCACAAATCTTAAATCCTTGAAGTCTCTGGTTACAAATGGGAAAAAAACAAGAAATTAAAATCTAAAGAAGAACTAGTACAAATTGAAGTAGACCTGGATATCCTTTACTCTACCTTTCCTAGGGTTTTTGTGCAAGATGATGAAAGGGAGTGGATGAGAAGGGAGGAAGTTGGAACTTTTAAAACAAAAAGAGGAGACTTGGAGATAGGAAAACATAATTACGTGATTAAATTTTGGTGATAAAAATACTAAGTTCTGCCATGCCTACACCAATTTCAGAAAGCAGAAAAATACAATTTAGGAGATTAGAAAGGAGGATGGTTCAGTGAAAACTGAGTAGAAAGACTTGGAAAAGGAAGTTGTTACATACTTTGAGAAAAAGTTTAAATCTCAAGAGGATATTTCTATTATAAAGCAATCAGAAGTGATACAGACTTACCCTAGACTCCTAGACTCTTTTCAGTGGAAGAAGGGAAAATAATTGTTGCACCAGTCTTATTACCCAAGGTAATGTCCACTTTGAAAGGATTTATTGTTTCAAAAATCCCTGGACCTGATGGATGGACAATTGAATTTTTCTTGGAATTTTTTGATATTATGGGACAAAATATTCTGGAAGCAGTGGAGAAATCCATAATCAAGGGGAAGATAATAGGGGCACTAAATTCCACCTTTGTAGCACTTATCACTAAAAGTGATAAACTTGAATCTTTTGATGGATTCATACCCATCTCTTTATGTAACTTGGTGTATAAGGTAATTTCAAAATTTATTTCAGTCAGAATCAAAGCTTTTCTTTCAAAAGGTATAACTAAGGAGCAATTTGGATTCCTGGAAAATAAACAAAACAATGAGGCTATTGGTATAGCACAAGATGCCCTACATAGTATAAAGAAAAAGAAATCTAAATCTTTGATCTTAAAACTAGATATGACAAAATCATATGATAGGGTTGATTGGAGCTTCCTAAGACTTGTCCTTCTGCAAATTGGGATCAGTTTGGAAGATACTGACTAGTTAATGAGGTGTGTCAGTTCAACAAATTTCTTGGTGTTAATCAATGGAAGCCCTACTATTTTTTTTAGAAGTTCAAGAGGACATAGACAAGGTTGTCCCCTTTCTCCATTGTTTTTACTTATAGTGGAAGGACTTAGCAGAGTACTAAAGAAGCTTGTTGAAGAAGACAAAATACATGGAGTTGCAGAAGCGAAAGGGATTAGAATTACTCATCTACTTTTTGTAGATGATATTATTGTTTTTGGTAGAGGATATTTGATAGAATGGGGGATGTTTAAGAAAGCACTTGACTTATTTAACAATGCAACTAGAATGACTTACAGTGCTCACAAGTCATAATTTCTGGAAGCAGGTTGGACTATAGAGTAGTTAATACATTTGAAGGAACTACTAGCCTATGAGTTGAAACCATTAGATGATGGCTTTAAATTCTTGTGTTTTTTTCTAAAACCAAATGGCTATCTTATTAATGATTTGAGGTGGCTACTTAAAAAAGTGGAAAAAAAGATCCAGTTGGTGTCATAGATGGCTTACATTGGGAGGAACATATATTTTGGTGAATTTAGTATTGGAAAGCATTTTGGTGCACTGGTTGTCTTTGGAAAAGATTCCCAAAAGTGTTTTGAATAGGATTAGAAGGCAGATGTTTAATTTCTTGTGGTCAGGAAACAAAGAAACATAAAGTTTCCATTTGGTCAATTGGGACAGGATTGCAAAACCTAAGAAGTGTGGAGGATGGGGTTTTAAAAATATTTTCAATTTTGGAAAAGCTCTGGCTGCAAAAATCTCGTGGAGGAATCTGTTTGGTATTGGGTTGTGGCACAAAGTGATTCTTAAAAAATATTTAAAAAGACTTTTTGTTATTTAATGGCTTAGAAAAGAGAATTTAAATGTGAAATGTATGTCAAATTGTAGGAAAACACTTACTGATTCTCCGTCTATTGTCACAGATTGGTTAGCTTGGAAGCCTGGAAATAAGGGTTGGTTTGGATCCGCTTATAGGATCTCATTATTACTACAAATTGTCTTAGAGTTTGGTTTCCACACTACACTCAAAACTATTTTCACTCTAGAACAAGTAGTTTCTATTGACTCTGGATTTGCACATGGTTTTAATTGGAAGAATACAGATACTCTTGAACTTATAGGTGAACAAAAACAGGAATGGGAGAATTATGTGAGGGGTCTAAAACACTCTGGCTTTGTCTTATCTGATGAAAGAGATAAAATTGTTTGGACTAAGGACAATAAATTAGGGAAAGTGTCTGCAAAACAAGCTTACGAGGTGCAATTTCTAGAGAAAATGGATGCTCATCAAAAGGAATGGATTATTGATATTTGGAAATGGCAGATCCCCTTGCAGATTAAATTGTTTTGTTGGATGATGATAGAAAATATAATTCTAACCTAGGATAATCTGATAAAAATAGGGTTTTCTGGTCCTAGTAGATGTTTTTTGTGTAGCGAGGAAGAAGAAACAATAAATCATACAATGGTAAAATGCCCCTTCACAAGAGATGTGTGGAAATATCTTTTAAAAGATATTATGTTTAAAAAAAAGTGGGACTGTGGACAACTTAGTGAAAGTTTTCAGACTTGGATTAAGAAAAAGGACAATTGGCTAGAATTACCTTGTTATATCTGTTGAGATATTTGGAGACATAGAAGCTTGATTATTTTTTTGAATCGACCATTATCTCTTCTTAAGGTAGTTAATCAAGTTTTGCAATATTTGGGTGAATACAACAAAAAAAATTCTATCCATACACAAAGAGTACTTCGTCCTCCTTTGCTAGAAGAAAATGTGGCAGTTGGTTTTTTTTATGGTGCTTCTAAAAATGGAGGTGAAAAATGTGGTGCAGGAGCAGTGCTAAAATGTCCAAAGGGGGGTATTTTTAGTATTAAAATGAACTGTGGCATGGGAACAAATACTAGAGGAGAACTCATGGCACTTTGGAGTCTATTGTTTTTAGTTTACATAAGCAGTTTAATTGTCTACAGTTGTTTGGAGATTCAAAAGTAATTGTTGACTGGTTTTCTTATAAAAATATTTTGTAGGAGATTTCTTTATAGCCTTGGATGACCAGAATCCAACAAATGAGTGGAAGCTATTCAACACATATACAGAGAATTCAATAGGGAAGCAAATCAACTATCAAAACAGGCTTTGCTTATGGAGGAAGGTTTTTCATATTTTGCCAAAAGTCTGAATATTAAATTCAGAATTCATGGTTAAGTGTTGACCAACAAATGTATTATAACAATGATTTTTTGGCTTTTTGGCTTTTTTGTAAGAAGTATATGTGATAAAGCAATTAAATAGAGGAAAGTCTGAAGTGTAAAAGGACAGAAGAGTTACTAATCGCTAAACATATTTTTGTAAAGTTTATTTTATATATCTAATATAAAACATTTTTCCTTTGTGAAAAGAAAAATATTCATAAATATAAAATCTACATACTTTAATTATAATAATAATTAAAGTAAAAAAATACATCTATTTAAATGTTAAAATTCAAATATTAAAAAAATTAAAAATAAAATATTAAAAAAATTAAAAAATAGAAATATTATAAAATTAATTAAAGTAAAACCATTATGAAATACAAATATTATAAAAAAACCTTAAACTAAAACTAAACACATTGCAAAATTAATTAAAATGAGAAAATTTGACAAATATGAAAGCTGGGGCTAATTCTAACCTCGAACCATAAGAAAACACATGGAACTTCAGAGGCTAAGAAGAAAACAAAATTCATAATTTTTATAGAAACGCTATTTAAGTTTCAAAATTGAGATTCTCAACCAAATACGTTTATATACCGTTTCAAAGTCTAATTAAGTAGTTTATATATTGTTCTATGGATAGAAGGAATTGTGTGAGTTTCCTGCGTCGTAAATTACCCACTTAGGTGTTTATCAAATATTGAACCACCCATTTCCATGCTCTTTACTTGGTTTTGCCATGTATCATCGCAAACATCAACCTTTCTAGTAACATATCATACATAAGACATATAACCCATTTCTTCTCATTACTTAGGACATAATAAGAAGTAACATACGTTGTAACCCATTATACGCATGAAATTCTTTATTACTAATAGGAAGTAACATATGTTGCACCCATTGCAAAGATTTTAGAGACAAACACCCACTCCTAATATTCAAAACAAGTGACACAAATTAATCTTTATAACTGAGAAAAAATCATCTAATAGTTCATAGCCACTTAGAAAAAAATTTCTTGATTAATTAAAGAGGAATACATAAACCCAGAGAAACATAGAATATGCAAAGAAGGTGGTGAATCCTGAATATTCAAAACAAGTGACATAGATTAATCTTTATAACTGAGACAAAATCATCTAATAGTTCATATCCACTTAACAAAAAAATTCTTGATTAATTAAAGAGGAATACATAAACCCAGACAAACATAGAATATGCAAAGAAGGTGGCAAATCCTCTGAATATTCAAAACAAGTGACACAGATATGTAAGTGAAAAGTGGGATATGGAAAGTGCAATATGGTGAGTGTGGGATTGTGGGATGCAGGCCACAAGTATGAAGAGTAAAACATATATGAAGAAATGACTCTCACATCCATAATGGTGAAATAGAATAAGTATAATAAAAAGGTGATTTTGCGGGTTGTGGAAGTGGATGTGTCATTTTGGAGAACACGCGATTGTGGGTTGCAGGACACGTGCTTTAGGGAAAAAGGTAAATTGAAGAGAAGGTTGTCCCACATCCACATTTAGGAAAATTGGCTAAGCATAAAAGGTAAAAAATGCATTTTATATAATGTGAAAATAGAAAGGGACATTCTGAGTGTTGCACGTTTGTAGGTTGCAGGACACAAACATTTGCAGATTAGGGATGGATTGATCTCTTGCAACGAGAATCCCACAACACATACAAACGACTAAAGTGTTGGGATTGTAAGAAAATAAAAGGAGACCAATTATAGAGTTGCAGGTATGTGGGTTTGGGTAGCCTAATCCACAAACCACACTTTAAAGAGAAGAAATGATTAAGTAAATAATATAAAAGGAACACAAGAGGAAAATAAAAAGACCAAGGATGGATAGGTATATACTAAAATTTATCAATGAATGTAGATCAACAAAGATAAAATCTTAACTTCAGAAATACCAAATGAATTCACACCATAAACTACACAAAAATATAAGAGAGAACCCTTAAGTAGGGTAACACCTTCAAATACTCCTTATGGAAGGAATAATTCCACAAGCCATGCTTGTTACAATACAATAACATCCAACATCCAACATATCTCAATGCAATGATACTCATGTGTATTTATACTTTTTCATGAGTATGCCAACTACCTTTTATTATTATATTATTTTCTCTAATTACATATTGGGTTATTTCATGATTGCAACCATATTACATTCATTATCCTCTTAGTTACTTCCATAGGTACCCCATATTATCCTCCCTAGGTACATTAAATTACATCACCCTTCACATGTTTCATCCTCAAAACATGGGAGGGGACCATATAATATGATCTGCTAAGAAATGTAGTCAATCGGTA
>JZKD02S2104836.1:27853-47983 GCA_000966675.3 Picea glauca
GTAATCAAACTGCCGAATCCTCCGTCCATCCATATCAACAATGAATTCATGTGCGAATGGTGGGTTAATTGTCGCGCGAGGGAGGAGTACCTCCATCGCCTGCCCTCTGCTATGGTCGTCCATCAACGTTAATGCAGAGAGGAGGGTGGCGACCATCAGCTATAAATTCAGCGCTAAGTGCGAGTCCGGGTGGCATTTCCACTCTGTCGCGTGTCACCCCATCCGGGGCTAATAAATATTTTAATGAACACAAAACTGCAATTTGGCTGAAATTGTTTAATCTACCTACAAACTTTCGACATTTTGTAGTTATAGCTCATATATTTATGAGACACTCACACTGAAATCATTTGTTTTCCTTTGATTTAGGTATAACGGGTTTAAAAAAAAACAATTTGTGCGTGGTGAAAAATTTAAGGATTTTAAGTCCCTGAAATTGGGGTTCCGTTAACGTGGAGAAACTGGGTTTTTTAATGTTAGGCTGCCTCGATAGTGGAAGCCCTTTTATGTCATTATAACGAGATGTGATGATTCCATTATAGCAAAGTGTGGTTTTTAAAATTGTTGTTCATATTCATTTGCATGCTTATTATACTAGCGAAACAGAGATTCAGATGGAGAGAAGTATGCAATCAAGTTAATATTTTTGACGAGGGGATGATGATACAAGGATTAAAAAACTAGATTAGATTAATTATTATGATAATAGTATTATGCAATGCAATTATATAATAATAATAATAATAATCTATTTTTAAGTTTATGGTTAAGTTAGACATCAAATTGATGTATGAAACCTCTTTCCTTCAATGATTTTGACTGATAAAATCTAGAAAGGTATATATATATTCAATTTCATCCTAGATTGAAATTATTCATACATCTTTGCTTTGATAGCTTAGTGAGTCAAAGCTTAGATATCTGCAAAGACTAATGTGCATTGTTAATTGTGTTATGAAGCATCTACATTCAAACAAGGGAATATGTAGAGCATCAAGTCCCTGCATTTTCGGGCTGAGTTTTTATTTATTTTTAAAACTGTTAGAATATTGGGAAAACATTGAACCTTCAAACCATAGTTGGATTCACCATACCATTCAACTACACCTTTTAGAAAGAAGCTTCTAGTGGAAATTGCAAGAAATCATGCCATTTTATGTTTGAGATGGTTCTTCTAAATCTTTCACATAAATTTTTACAATTATATGTGATGGATTTGGAAGAATTTAAAGAACCAGATGGTACACATAAAAATTGTTTTCTTTGTTAAATCACACATATATTTATACATCAAGCTTTGCTTCAAGACAGACACACAATCTTAATAAGAGTAACAACAATTAGAATCATAAGAATTAAGCTCACATAGAAAACATATTGTATTATTGCACACAAATACATAGAGATTACATATGTATATATAGTTGGACTCAGATCCAACTAATTCCATTCTTAGAGGGAGAGGTTGAGAGAATCTCTCAACTTCCTCAACAAATCCAAACCAAACTAAGTAAGCATAATCTTAACACCCTCCCTTAATTCTTACTTTACAAATTACAATAATACTTAATGACAATTACAAAAGAATTACAACACTTTGAACTTTCATCTCTTTGTCTGATCTGGTCTTCCTCGGCTCTTTAAACTCACTTTGTAATCACCCGGTTTCCGCTATTTCTTCTCCACACATTCGAGCTTCCCACTAACGCATTTAAAGTCAAACGCTTCTGACCATCTTTGACACTCTTTGTGAAACCGACGCTTCTCGACCTCCCGATGGACAGTCTCGACACTAAACCATTTTATTGATACACTTCCATCTGTGAAATTCCCCCGAAGAGAAGATTTTGACAGTTATATAGGACAGTGATCTAAGTACAAAACGTTTTCAGCAATTAGTTAAACAACTAACCTTTCTACACACTTACAGACTTACAAGGTAAAGGGAACCTGTAACTGTTGACTCTGAAGCACCGAAGTACAACAATAATCTTCAGTTTTAACAGACTTGTAGACATATTTAAGCTAGTAACATGTTCTTGTGGCACCAAAGAACTCAATAACTACATGCTTGAATAATATCACTCTGTTACATATTTGGTTTTGCATTATTTGATTCTTTTCACACAACAAATTTCACATAATATATATCTAACATACATAAACAATAACTGTATTCTAGAAAAGTTTGAGAGGTTCATCATCACTGGATGAGTATTCATGCATAGCATCTAGTGAGTCCTCAGCTATGTTCGCTGACTCTTTAAGTTTGCCATTTAGAAGATCATTAACACGTATTTTGCAATTCAGTTCTGTATGTCCACGTCTTTGACAATAGAAGCATTCAATGTTTTTTTTTTTGTTCTTGTATAGTGCAATTTCAGAATGTGAACTGACTTCCACTTCACCTTCCTTCATCCTCTTTTCTTCTGCTAAGAGTGTTGAAATCATGTCTTCCAGAGTTTGAGAGGGCATTTGAGTTAAAGTAAAAATAGCATTGTCATATTTTTGAGACAAACTATTTAGCAAGATTGCTTTTGCATCATCTTCATCAACTTTAGAGTCGCAGTCAATCTCTGCCAACTGTGCTAACAAAGACTTTAGATCATTTATGTGAGAATACAATGATACTTCATCATGCATTTTTAATTTGAATAGCTGTAATTTTAATGAAAACTTGGCATTTACAGCCTTTTCCCCAAATATTGTACTCAATTGTGCCCACATTTCTGCATAAGACTTTTCCAAATCTATTATATGTAGTTGGGAATTTGCAAGAGACAATCTAAGAATGGACTTGGCTCTATCATCTTTTTTTTTTCATTCAATTAATTGTCTGGGATATGTAGTGCCTTCTTTGTACCTTTTATTATTCCCCATAAATTCCTATGCATCATTTGAAGTTGTATTTTTACTTTCCAAGTATGAAAGTTAAAACCATTAAATTTTTCCAATGTAATATTCTCCATATTAACAAGAAAATTTAATCAGGAAATGAATACCTCTGGACAATGATCAATTCACCTCAATTATAGTGATGGCTCTAGCATGTATACGACAACAGTAGCACCAATCCAGTCCGTACACTTTTATGCTGGCACACACAATGGCTTCAACACAACTCGTATGGCAGTGGATTCACGAGTCCCTGCACTCATAGTCCATGTTCGAATGATCAAGCTTCCAAGAGATACGTTGTATGGTGGAACGATTATGAATCCACTTGTGTTTTGCAATACTCCAAGTGACCAAGTAACGATCAGTGGGCTATTTGAGAGAGGATAACTTTCTCTTCACAATTTCCACAAGGTTGGGCAGTTCTCAAAGTTGACTTTGATCATTGATTCTGGGCAGCGACATTTTTCACACAGTCGACTCCCTTTGGCTCTGCGCTCACATCACACGATTTCCTCCCTCGGAGTTTGACAGACTACAACTCTGATGCACACGACTTCACGTTTCTATGCAGCAACGCACAATCAATGAGTCTATAACAGCGATCGGCACAACAATTCCAGCAGCGATGGAATTCAACCTTCTCCACAACGACTAATTCATCAACCGACCTCTCCTAATATGCAACAATCTCACCTCTCACCCCAGCTCTGATACCAAATTAGAATCAGAAGAATTAAGCTCACACAGAAAATGGATTGTATTATTGCACACCAATACATAGAGATTACATACATATATATAGTTGGACTCAGATCCAACTAATTCCATTCTTAGAGGGAGAGGTTGAGAGAATCTCTCAACTTCCTCAACAAACCCAAACCAAACTAAGTAAGAATAATCTTAACAACAACTTGTTAAAATCTTAATAAGAGTAACAACTTATTAAGAGAATATTTCAACCACACACAAAAATAGGATTTGATAGTTGGTTCTTATGACCTAAAATTAAGCATTAAAGAAACTCTCTTATTTAACATCTTGAATATGGTGAATCTATCAGAGTGTGTCTTGAGTGTTTTATCCTAAACCTCTAATGGTAGAAAATTTTAAAAATTTGAATTTAGGTTATTATTCTTAGTTTTTCTTTCAAGTTTTTTATTGTAAAATTATGATTAAAAATATAAATATTATAGAAAAGTTAAAATTAGAAATATTGGCAAATCAATTAACATAAGAAAACATATTAATATTATTAAAAAAAGTTAAATTAGAAACATTATACAATTCTAATGTATAAACTCTAAAAAATATTAATATTATTAAAAAAGGTTAAATTAGAAACATTATAAAATTATAATATATAAATTTTCTAGTAGAATAGGAAAAAATTTGGTTGAATTCGACCTACAAAAGGGTTTACCATAGATTTGGAAATTGAGTGGAGAGGGATGGTTCACACACAAAAACTGGATTATTGGGGGATCATGTTCTGCTCTTTGGTCTGCAAGGAGGTGGGGCATTTGAAAAACAGTTGTCCAGGGAAAACAAAAAAATAATCGGTGTGGAAGGAAGAGTGGTCGGAGCTAGACCCAACTCTGGAAATTTTCGATGAGAAGGGTTCTAATGCACTGGAAATGGAATCACTTTTCAGCTCAAGAAACTCTATTACGTTCATAGGTAAGTTACATTTTTTCTCCCTTGCTCTTTATTCATTCCTTTCTTTGAAGGAATTGGATTGGTTACATAGTCTTTTTTTTAGATTTAAATGTTAGGTCATAACCCTCTGTTAATATTAGTAAGTTGGGGTTTGTTAAACAAAGGGCCTTTGGCTCAGGGTTCCTAGGTGAAGGGTCGGTCCCGGGGGAAGTCTTTGTTGAGGATTATACACTAGCTTAAAAAGGGGGATGGAGAGTGGAGGGAGTGACTGTCTTAGAAGGGGATTTAGAATATGTGAAGTTAGAGGCTTCAACCATAGGGGGAAGCTATTTTACCAACGATACTCTTCTGGAGGTAGTCAAGGAGGATACCAAAGAGTCAGAAAACCCTGTTGTTTTAGAAGAGGTAGTTTTGGATGAAGCCTTTACTTTATTCAAGGAACCTGGGGTTTCGAAGTTGTTGGTTGGGGTAATAATAAGGAGTTATCGGAGAAGAAAGGATCTATTTTTTGGGGTTTAGAGAAATAATTCTCTTCTATCAAAACTACAAGTGTAAGGAAGATCATTAAGAAGAAAGAACAAATGGGGAATTTAATCTTGTAGGTTTCGAAGGGTCCAAGGGCACTTAGAGCACAAAAATTCCTAGCAAGAGGCATTAAATGAAAGTGATCTCACAAAATGTTAGAGGAGTGGGGGGTGCCTCAAAATCATTATCCCTCAAAATTCTGTTTGATTTGGTTAAACCGGATCTAGTCATGATACAAGAAACTATGGTCGATGGATTTAAGGCGAGAGAGGTTTTCTCAAAAAATTTCCCTGCGTGGGATTTCTGTGCGGTGTATTCAAAATGCTTTTTTGGGGGTCTATTGTCTACATGGAATCCAAAAAAAGATGATTTCAATGCCTTTTTGACTCTTGCAAGAATCTTATTAGAGGGATTCACAAAGAAGATAAATAAGAATTTGAAGCTGATAAATTGTTATGGGCCGTATGTCGATAGACAAAGTTTCTGGAATACTATAAAAAAGGATGGAATACTAAAAGAGTCCAATCTTATTTTGGGTGGCGATTTGAACTTCACAATTTCCGTGAGAGAAACTTGGGGAAATACTACTAGAAGTGATTCGTTGGCTTATTACTTCAATTAGATGATTCAAGGAGAAGGTTTAATTGATATAAAACTTGTAAATATTCTTCCTACTTGGAGGAATGGTCTGGGAACTCAAGATTATGTAGCAAAAATATTGTACCATTTTTTAATCAGTGAATCTTTGGTGGATTCAGGGCACATTTTTAGAACCTGGGTGGTTAATGTTAAGATATCCGATCATATGCGAGTAGTCTTCCAAATGGAACCAACTCAACAAAAACAGAAGGTCCCTTTCAAATTTAATTATGTGTGGTTAAAAGATCCAGATTTTTCTTCTTTAATGTGATGCAACTAGCTTAAGATGGAGGAACCTCTCTCTACTTCAACAATGATAAAACTAGTCACAAAGCTTAAATCCTTGAAGTCTCTGGTTATAGAATGGGAAAAAAACAAGAAATTAAAATCTAAAGAAGAACTAATACAAATTGAAATAGACCTAGATATCCTTTACTCTACCTTTCCTGGGGGTTTTGTGCAAGATGATGAAAGGGAGCAGGTGATAGAGAAAGAAGGGAGGAAGTTGGAGATTTTAAAATAAGAAGAGGAGACTTGGAGACATAAAAGCATAATTATGTGGTTAAATTTTGGTGATAAAAATACTAAGTTCTTCCATGCCTATGCCAATTTCAGAAAGCAGAAAAATACAATTTGGGAGATCAGAAAGGAGGATTGTTCAGTGACAAATGATTAGAAAGACTTGGAAAAGGAAGTTGGTACATACTTTGAGAAAAAAATTAAAGCTCAAGATGATCTTTATACTATAAAGCAATTGGAAGTGATACATAATTACCCTCGACTCTGTTTAGTGGAAGAAGGGAAAATAATTGTTGCACCAGTCTTATTACCCAAGGTCATGTCCAATTTGAAAGGATTTGTTGTTTCAAAAAGCCTTGGACCTGATGGATGGACAGTTGAATTTTTCTTTGAATTTTTTGATATTATGGGACATAATATTCTGGAGAAGTGGAGGAATCAAGAATCAAGGGGAAGATAATAGGGGCACTAAATGCCACCTTTGTAGCACTTATCCCTAAAAGTGATAAACCTAAATATTTTGATGGATTCAAACCCATCTCTCTATGTAACTTGTTGTATAAGGTAATTTAAAAAATCATTGCAATCAAAATCAAAGCTTTTCTTTCAAAAGGTATAACTAAGGAGTAGTTTGGATTCTTGGAAAACAGACAGATCAATGAGGCTATTGGTATATCACAAGAGGCCCTACATAGTATAAAGAAAAATAAATATACAGCTTTGATCTTAAAACTAGATATGATAAAAGAATATGATAGGGTTGATTGGAGTTTCCTAAGACTTGTCCTTCTGCAAATTGGATCAATTTGGAAGCTACTGACTGGATAATGGGGTGTGTCAGTTCAACAAATTTCTCGTTGTTAATCAATGGAAGGCCTACTAATTTTTTTAGAAGTTCAAGAGGACTCAGACAAGGTTGTCCCCTTTCTCCTTTATTGTTTTACTTATAGTGGAAGGATTTAGCAGAATACTAAAGAAGCTTGTTGAAGAAGAAAAATACATAGAGTTGTAGTAGCGAAATGGATTAGAATTACTCATCTACTTTTTGTAGATGATATTATTCTTTTTGGTAGAGGATCTTTGACAGAATGGGGATTGTTTAACGAGGCACTTGACTTCTTTAACAATGCAACTGGAATGACTTATAGTTCTCACAAGTCACAATTTTTGGAAGCAGGTTGGACTAGAGAGGAGTTAATAACTTTGAAGGAATTATGACCCTATGAGGTAAAACCATTAGAGGATGGCTTTAAATACTTGGGTTTTTTTCTAAAACCAAATTGTTATCTTATTAATGATTGGAGGTGGCTACTTAAAAAAGTGGGAAAAAAATATCTAGTTGGTGTCATAGATGGCTTACATTGGGAGGAAGGTATATTTTGGTGAATTCAGTATTGGAAATCATTTCGGTGAATTGGTTGTCTTTGGAAAAGATTCCCAAAAGTATTTTGAATAGGATTAGAAGGAAAATGTTTAGTTTCCTATGGTCAAGAAACAAAGAAACTGAAAGTTTCCATTTGGTAAATTGGGACAGGATTGAAAATCCTAAGAAGTGTGGAGGATGGAGTTTTAAAAATATTTTCAATTTTGGAAAAGCTTTGGCTACAAAAATCCTGTGGAGGAGTCTGTTTGGTACTAGGCTGTGGCATGAAGTGATTCTTAAAAAATATTTAAAAATACTTTTTGTGATTGAATGGATTAGAAAATGGAATTTAAATGTGAAAGGTATGTCAAATTGTTGGAAAACACTTACTGATTCTTTGTCTATTGTCACTGATTGGTTAGCTTGGAAGCCTGTAAATAAAAAGGAAATAAGGGTTGGTTTGGATCCGTTGATAGGATCTCATTATTACTACAAATTGTTTGAGAGTTTGGTTTCCACACTACACTCAAAATGTATTTTCATTCTAGACCAGGCAGTTTCTATTGACTCTGGATTTGCACACAATTTTAATGGGAAGAATACATATACTCTTGAAATTATAGGTGAATAAAAAATGGAATAGGAGAATTATGTGAGGGGTCTAAAACACTCTGTCTTTGTCTTATCTGATGAAAGAGATAAAATTGTTTGGACTTGGGACAATAAATTAGGGAAAGTGTCTACAAAACAAGCTTATGAGGTGCAATTTCTAGAGAAAATGGATGATAATCAAAAGGAATGGATGATTGATATTTGGAAATGGCAGATCCCCTTGCGGATTAAATTGTTTTGTTGAATGATGATAGAAAATAGAATTCTAACCTGGGATAATCTGATAAAAAGAGGGTTTCTTGGTCCTAGTAGATGTTTTCTGTGTGGCGAGGAAAATGAAACAGTAAATCATATATCGATAAAATCCCCCTTCACAAGATATGTATGGAAATATCTTTTAAAATCTCTTAAGTTTCAAAAAAAGTGGGACTGTGGACAACTGAGCGAAAGTTTTTAGACTTAGATTAAGAAAAATGACAATTGGCTGGAATTACCTTGTTATATCTGTTTGGAAATTTGGAGGAAAAGAAACTTGATTATTTTTTAGAATCAACCATTATCTCTTTTTAAGGTAGTTAATTGAGTTTTGCAAGATTTGGGATATAAAAAAAACTTTTTCTATCCATACAAAAAGAGTAGTCTGTCCTCCTTTGCTAGAGGAAAATGTGGCAATTGATATTTTTGATGGTGCTTCTCAAAATGGAGGTGAAAAATGTGGTGCAGGAGTAGGGTCGGTCCGAGGGGAAGTATTTGTTGAGGATTATACACTAGCTGAAAAAGGGGGAGGGAGAGTGGAGGGGGTGACTGTATTAGAAAGGGATTTAGAATTTGTGGAGTTAGAGGCTTCGACCATAGGGGGAGGCTATTTTACAGATGATACTCTTATGGAGGTAGTCAAGGAGGATACCAAAGAGTCAAAAAACCATGTTTTTTTATAAGAGGCAGTTTTGGATGAACCCTTTACTTTACTTAAGGAACCTGGGGTTTCGACCGGGCTTGGGAACTCTGTCTTTTTAGAGAAGGATGTTAACCAAACTCTTGAGGACTCATTAATCGATTTTATACCTTCTTATAAAGAAGTATTAAGTTGAACCCCTTTATAGATTTTTTTCGGAAGGAAAACTCACATTGGATCCTGCCCAGAGACAAAGCCCGAAATACAGACAGTTGAAGCTAATGGTTGGGGGAATAAGGAATTATCGGAGAAGAAAGGCTCTATTTTTGGGGGTTTGGAGAAACAATTCTCTCATATAAAAACTAGAAGTGCAAGGAAGATCGTAAAGGAGAAAGAACAAATGGGGAATTTAATATTGCAGGTTTCAGAGGGTCCAAGGGCACTTAGAGCACATAAATCCCTAACAAGAGGCATTAAATGATAATGATCTCACTAAACTCTAGAGGAGTGGGGGGTGATCCAAAATCAATAGACCTCAAAAGGCTGTTTGATTTGGTTAAACCAGATCTAGTCATGATACAAGAAACTATGGTCGATGGATTTAAGGCGAGAGAGGTTTTCGCAAAAAATTTCCCTGCGTGGGATTTCTGTGCAGTGGATTCAAAATTATTTTCTGGGGGGGATACTGTCTACATGGAATCCCAAAAAAGCTAATTTCAATGCATTTTTTACTATTGCAGGAATCTTATTAGAGGGATTCGTAAAGCAGATAAATAAGAATTTGAAGTTGATAAATTATTATGGGTTGTATGTCGATAGAAAAAGTTTCTGGAATACTATAAAAAAAGATGGAATACTAAAAGAGTCCAATCTTATTTTGGGCGACGATTTGAACTTCACAATTTTTGTGAGAGAAACTTGGGGAAATACTGCTAGAAGTGATCCGTTGGATTATTACTTAAATCAGATGATTCAAGGAGAAGTTTTAATTGATATAAAACCTGTAAATCTTCTGCCTACTTGGAGGAATGGAAGGGGAACTCAAGATTATGTAGCAAAAATATTGTACCATTTTTTAATCAGTGAATATTTGGTGGATTCAGGGCACATTTTTAGAACCTAGGTGGTTAATGTTAAGATATCAGATCATATGCGAGTATTCTTCCAAATGGAACCAACTCAACAAAAATAGAAGGTCCCTTTCAAATTTAATTCAGTGTGGTTAAAAGATCCAGATTTTGCTTCTTTAATGCGATGCAACTAGCTTAAGATGGAGGAGCCTCTCTCTACTTCAACAATGATAAAACTAGTCACAAAGATTAAATCCCTGAAGTCTCTGGTTATAAAATGGGAAAAAAACAAGAAATTAAAATCTAAAGAAGAACTAGTACAAATTGAAGTAGACCTGAATATCCTTTACTCTACCTTTCCTGGGGGTTTTGTGCAAGATGATGAAAGGGAGAGGGTGACAGAGAAAGAATGGAGGAAGTTGGAGCTTTTGAAATAAAAAGAGGAGACTTGGAGACATAAAAGCATAATTACGTGGTTAAACTCTGGTAATAAAAATACTAAGTTCTTCCATGCCTAACCCAATTTCAGAAAGCATAAAAATACGATTTCAGAGATCAGAAAGGAGGATGGTTCAGTGAAAACTTAGTAGAAAGACTTGGAAAAGGAAGTTGTTACATACTTAGAGAAAATGTTTAAAGCTCAAGAGGATATTTCTATTATAAATCAATTGGAAGTGATACAGACTTACCCTAGACTCTTTTCAGTGGAAGAAGAGAAAATAATTGTTGCACCAGTCTTATTACCCAAGGTAAGGTCCACTTTGAAACGATTTACTGTTTCAAAAATCCTTGGACCTGATGGATGGACAATGGAATTTTTCTTGGAATTTTTTGATATTATGGGACATACTATTCTGGAAGTAGTGGAGGAATCAAGAATCAAGGGGAAGATAATAGGGGCACTAAATGCCACCTTTGTAGAAATTATCCATAAAATTGATAAACTTGAATCTTTTGATGGATTCAGACCCATCTCTTTATGTAACTTGGTGTATAAGGTAATTTCAAAAATTATTGCAATCAAAATCAAATCTTTTCTTTCAAAAGGTAGAACTAAGGAGTAGTTTGGATTCCTGGAAAACAAATAGATCAATGTGGCTAATGGTGTATCACAAGAGGCCCTACATAGTATAAAGACAAAGAAATCTAAAGCTCTGATCTTAAAACTATATATGATAAAAGCATATGATAGGGTTGATCGGAGTTTCCTAAGACTTGTCCTTCTGCAAATTGGGATCAGTTTGGAAGCTACTGAATGTACAATTGGGTGTGTCAGTTCAACAAATTTCTCGGTGTTAATGAATGGAAGCCCGACTGGTATTTTTAGAAGTTGAAGAGGACTCAGACAAGGCTATCCCCTTTCTCCTTTATTGTTTTTACTTATAGTGGAAGGACTTAGCATAATACTAAAGAATCTTGTTGAAGAACACAAAATACATGGAGTTGCAGTAGCGAAAGGGATTAGAATTACTCATCTACTTTTTTTAGATGATATTATTCTTTTTGGTAGAGGATCTTTGATAGAATGGGGCATGTTTAAGGAGGCACTTGACTTGTTTAGCCATGCAACTAGAATGACTTACTTTGCTCGCAAGTCACAATTTCTAGAAGTAGGTTGGACTAGAGAGGAGTTAAACCTTTGAAGGAATTACTACCCTGTGAGGTAAAACCATTAGATGATGGATTTAAATACTTGGATTTTTTTCTAAAACCAAATTTCTATCTTATTAATGATTGGAGGTGGCTGCTTAAAAAARTGGAAAAAAAATATCTAGTTGGTGTCATAGATGGCTTACATTGGGAGGAAGGTATATTTTGGTGAATTCAGTATTGGAAAACATTTCAGTGTACTGGTTGTCTTTGGAAAAGATTCACAAAAGTATTTTGAATAAGATTAGAAGGTGAATGTTTAGTTTCCTATGGTTGAGAAAGAAAGAAACAAAAAGTTTCCATTTGGTAAATTGGGATAGGATTGCAAAACCTAAGAAGTGGGGAGGATGGGGTTTTAAAAATATTTTCAATTTTTGAAAAGCTTTGGCTGCAAAAATCTTGTAGAGGAGTCTGTTTGGTACTGGGTTGTGGCACAAAGTGATTCTTAAAAAATATTTAAAAAGACTTATGTGATTGAATGGCTTAGAAAAGGGAATTTAAATGTGAAAGGTGTGTCAAATTGTTGGAAAGAACTTATTGATTCTCTATCTATTGTTACTGATTAGATATCTTTGAAGCCTGGAAATGGAAAAAAAATACTGGTTGGTTTGGATCCATTGATAGGATCTCATTATCACTACAAATTGTCTTTGAGGTTGGTTTCCACACTACACTCAAAATGTATTTTCAGTCTAGACCAGGTAGTTTCTATTGACTCTGGATTTGCACACAATTTTAATTGGAAGAATACATATAATCTTGAACTTATAGGTGAACACAAACTGGAATGAGAATTATGTGAGGGGTCTAAAACAATCTATCTTTGTCTTATTTGATGAAAGAGATAAAATTGTTTGGACCTAGGACAATAAATTAGGGAAAGTGTCTGCAAAACAAGCTTATGACGTGCAATTTCTAGAGAAAATGGATGTTGATCAAAATTAATGGATGATTCATATTTGGAAATGGAAGATCCCCTTGCATATTAAATTGTTTTGTTGGTTGATGATAGAAAATAGAATTCTAACCTGGGATAATCTAATAAAAAGAGGGTTTGTTGGTCCTAGTAGATGTTTTCTGTGTGGCAAGGAAGAGGAAACAATAAATCATATATTGGTAAAATTCCCCTTCACAAGACCAACACTACCCAGACCAACATTCAAATGAATTTTCACAAGCTCATGCCTAACACCAAGAAAAGGCGTAGAGTTCTCCTCTGATAAAAATTGTAAAGATGCATTTTGCATAGAGGCCATTGAAGGAATAGAATGGTCATAATGACCGCACCCACCACCTTTGAGTTTTCACAGTTCATCCATCGAGGTGGAAAGACCCTCCCGCTCCCAAACTGCCTCGTCAGCTGCACCCATGAGGGTGCTGACCTCATGTGCCAATCCAAAACACCTGTCGCCCTTCTAAGAACTTGCCAACGCATAAAGAAGTGAGTTCATGGATGTAGGGCCATGCCCCGTGATCGATGATAGATTAAAGAACAGTAAAGGCTCTTTAAATTCGATTAGGGAGACCCTGTCAAATCTCCTAGTTGTCATCCAGTGGTAGATGGAGAGTGCCAGCTAGAAAGGACGACACTAAATGCAGAAAGACAATGCGATTCTCTTAAAACCAAGGCACAAAACCCCCCAACATCTACTCCACAAAACACCAACTTCTGAAAGCCAACAACTAAAAATAGTAAGTCACCATTAAACCTACATAAACCCTTCCCTCCCAGAGAAAAATCCACTCCCTCAACTGATTGCAACACATTCTAGAAATAGTTATCCAATAATAATAGCCCTCAAAGCCAGAAGTTAGACCCACGTATATTTGAAACCATTGGTCGATCGAAATTGTTTAATCTACATACAAAATTTCGTCATTTTGTAGTTATAGCTCATATATTTATGAGACACTCACACTAAAATGATTTGTTTTCCATTGATTTAGGTATAAGGGGTTTTTAACAAAAAATGATTTTTGCCTGGTTAAAAATTTAATAAATTGGGGTTCCGAGAAAATGGCTTTTTTAATGTTGGGTTGCCTCGATAGTGGAAGCCATATTATGTCATTATAGAGAGATGTGTCGATTCTGTTATCACATAAACTTGTCAAAGCCTTAGGAGTTTTTGGTTTCTACCTACTTCTGTATTTTTGCCTGTCTCTCCTCCTTTTGCAAACGCAATTGTAAGTTTTTCCTCTTGGCTTGTAGTTTTTCTTATGTCTGCCTTCATCCATTTGATCGACATGTTCTCTCTAGGATCGATCACTTCTCTCTTTACCTATGTCACTGATCATTTTGTTTTCCCAATCCCTCACTCAGTCATCCCATTAATTGTTCACAGAAACCGCAGCACAGGCACAACACTTAGAGCGGTCTGATATGGACTCAAATCAAGCAGAAGACAGTTTTAACCTTTCAACGATAGAGATCCAATCAGGATTAATGATTGATGACTCACGTTCTTTCGAAAGGTCAAAGTTGCGCGAAGGTTACTGCCAGAGCAGGCCTGAAATCAAAGGTCGAGCATAGATTAAATCTGGGCCATGGATCTCATTGGGAGAGGTCAACAATGGAAAATTATCATGGGAATCGAGAGTTTGAAATGTTGTTAAAGTTTTTCGTTGAGGGTCTGAACTCTCGAGACCCGAAATCAACATGAGTCGTTAATCTTGAAGGGGACAGGTGTCAATTGATCCAAGTATTTGGGGAAATGAGCTTCGCGAAAATTTAAAAGAGGAATGCGCGAAAGTCCCGATGTGCCGATGTGTCGATGCATTGATATGTCAAAGTCCCAAAACCCGAGATTCATGGGAGTCATCCGATCCAACAGGGATAGGTGTCGGTGGATTATTAAATTTCGCGGAACTGGGTTTTGGGGGTTTTGATTTGAGCCACAAGAAAATGTCGCGAAGTGCAAAATCGAAAAATCAATCTGGGCCATACAAACTAGAGGAGCACTTGGCGCCTAATCAGAGATTTCATGGTTTGGTGGATCATTATTTCTGAAGTCTAGCATGTAGGAATCCCCAAAAGGAGAAATCCCAAAACACATTTGGAGATAGGCGCTAGGTCATAGCCCATGGTTAGGAGAAAGTAAGGTTTATGAGAAGCATCCGGTCCCCAATCACGTATAGAGGACTATTTCAAAGTCCAGAGGAAGCATCATAATCATTGGTTGACAAGCAGATCTGACCGTCGATCAAATAAGCGTTTTCACCAATTCTGATATCGGGAAATATGAAGGTGAGCCATATGAAATCCCTTGAAACGTGAAATGTTAGGATGTCATTAGCACAGGGTCATGGCCTTGGGTTACATTGAGGAGGGGCCAGAAGAAAGGAGGCTAGCTTCTGAGCCTTGGAGAGCATGCACGTGGTTGTCCCCTGAGCATTTCATCTCGGCTACTCTCCGATGAAAAATAGTTAATGTAAATTGAGCAGGTGGTTGAAACCTCGACTCAATCCATAAATGGAAGGCATGGAGGTTCTGGAGCGGTCAGCCTGTGGTATACCTGTGGACGGATTTCCCTGCCAGAGTCATACCAATCTGATCTTGCGTCTGACAGAGGAGTGTAAGTGAAGCCTGACAAAAGAAGATACAGACGCCAAGCTTTGATTGCTATAGCCAGGTCACACTCCTGGTGTTGGCAAGTTGTTCTGAGTATAAATAATCAGTTTTGATATTTTGTTAAGGGTCGATGGTAGAGAAAATCTCACGTATTGTAAAGTTTTATTGAAAATTATGGTTTTTTGGGTATGTATATGTATTTGCGACTTCTTGTTTAATGTAAGTCAACTTCTTTTCATATCTCTGTAAACAGTTGTGTTAGAACACTCGGGCATGGAGGATCCAATCGAGGGTAGTTGTGTTCTTGTGATGTAGGTTTTATCACAGTGACATCGTGACCAATTTTAATCAGTTTTTGTGTTGTCTTTTCCCTCCAACACTGAATGAATCGATCATGGATGATCTGGTCGGGTTGTTGTCATTGAATTGTGATGTATGTTTGATTTCAGTTTAGTGATAATTTCATTAAGTCCCCTCAAACTCTGAACCAAGTGGATATTTCCTTCTAAGTTTTTCCTCCTTAGGCTATTAGAAGATCGGATGTCCATAGTAGAACTCTTCACTCTCCTCAAGTTCTTCCCCCTACTCACCTTTACTGCAACTTACTGACTGAATTTAGATCAAGACCTCATCTACTTATGCATACCAGCCCAATTTCCTGAGTTAAAGTGATATTATCGTATCCTTAGACTACATCCATTAGACCACCCTTTAATTTATTCATTGTGACATAAAAATTGATGGGTACTGGGCTTACCTCTGCCACAATCCAAAGGTGACTTCCAGTTCTAACATTTCTGGCACCGTTGTCTGGGAAAAATTTAATATTTTCCCTAGGTAGAATGACAACGAACTTCTGATTCTGAATCTGCATCAGAGTTCAAAACCTTTTGAAGATTGCAACTTGCACCTGGTGACTCCACTGTCTCGGCTCTGTTGTTTCAGTGTGACACAACACTTATACCTGATAGCCCTTGGGATAAAACAACTATCAGAGTTGGTCTTTGACGGTGAACAAAGACCAGACACACTCATGTTGCATATCTTTCACCTGGCGACTCCATGATTAAAGAATAGATTGGTGACTCCACTGGTTCGAGATGAACAAAATCCTGGCTCGAAGGTTTGCTCCCTTTAATTTTTCTGATGTTCTTGGTTTTCCTAATGTTGTCCCTACTTTGGACATATGGGGTGATTATTTTCTTATATTTAGAAAACACAGAGATGGCAATCCTGCCGAGCATCTTCATGATTTTCATGAACTCATACATCAGTGGGAGATACATCATGAGGATGTATTAATGAATATGTTCATGTTCTCATTAGATAGGGATTCTCATGAGTGGTTTTGATACTTTCCCCTTGCTAGCATCCCCTCCCTGAGAGAGTTTCATGTAGCTTTCAATAGACACTGTCAACAATTTTATTCTTCCAAGTTAATTTGTCATAATTGTTGTGAAGAATATAAAGAATGTGTTCAAGGTATGTCTGTTTCAAATGAAAGCTATGAGGATAAAAGATATGGGGACGGAAGCCATGAGAATGAAGGATATACCTTGGAGGAGTTGATGGAGCTGGTAAAATCTCTTTCTGCAAGGATGGAGGGATTGGAGGACGATTTTGCTCGCCGCTCTTATGAATAAGATGCAAAGGATATTCCGATCCTTGAAACAAAGGTTTTGGGCAGCCCTTCTTATGATGAAGAGGTGATGTTAGATACTGACCAAGAACAAATAGATTTTGATGGATATCCCAGTGAGGAAGATGAAAATCAGAGCTCTTTCATGGTTCCTGATTATAGTGATTGTGAAACTGATCCTGGGGAAATACATGAAGGAGAAAAGGAGGAGCCACATCTCTCAGCTATCTTGGTTCAGAATTTTTCCCCTTTTAATTTCTCAACCATATATGGTTATCCACAGCCAGTGCCATATATAAACGAATGGGATGATTATCTTTCGAGATTCAGAGGAAGCAAGCATGACCATCCCATTGAGCACTTATTAAAATTTCATCCATACATGCTTGAACATGGCTTCTTTCACGAGGATGTTTGGACCAAGATATTTTGTTTTTATCTAGAAGAAGATGCTATTGGATGGTGTCTATCTCTCCCTGCTGCTAGTATCCATTCTTTGAAGGATTTTCACGATGCTTTTAATTCATATTACAAGAAGGTTTATCTGGATCATCTTATTTTTCATGACTGTTGTAAGAGGTTTTCACTCCACATTCTGCAGATGAGAGAGTGTTCCTTGTGTGATGAGTCTGGTAAAGATCAAATTGAGGGAGAAAGCGAGGACGAAAGTGAGTATCTTGCAAATACAGATGAAAAGTTTTCTCTCTCTATTTCCCAAGAAGAAGTCCTTCCAGATGTGATTGATGATAGCGTTGATGATGAGATAACTATGGATGCATTATTTTCCTCCCCTAGTACACCCACTGTCTCAGGTTTAAAAGAAGAAATGGTTGAAGAAAAGAATCAAGATATCACTCTTTTCTCTTTGCAAGATAGAAGAGCTTTGCGCTCACCTACCCCTGAAGAGTATTTAGAAGTAGAAAGCATAGGCTGCCAATATTCTTATGAAAGAGAAATATCCTACCAAAAGCAACATGATAGAGAGAAAGAGCCATCCATGGATATACATGAATATAATTCTTTCTCTCAACTAGCATATTTTATCAGAGAAGACAAGGGAGAAATGAAGGAGCTAAAGGTGCAGTTTATCTCCTGTCTTGAACCTGCAAATGAGAAAGTATCACCTAGGATCAGTCGACCCACATCAGTCCTCTACCCACCTGTACACTTTGAGAACATCGAATGATGGGTGAGCAACCAGGAAGCGCAAGAGGTAATTTCTTTCCAGTTGAGCTTTCCTGATTATAAATTGTGTGACCCCTTGGGGTTGTGTATGTGGATATATTTTCCAAAAGAACTGGAGCCTACAAGGCTATTCATATTATCATCACTTAGGGGTATGGTTGGTGTTCCAAATCATGTTCTTGTTCTATTGTCATACTTCCCTTACCTTTGTGGATCATTTGCAGTGAAGAGAAGAATTATCTTATTGAGCAATCTAGGTGGCTATGGTGGAAGTTTTATTTCACCTAGCATTTTGTAAAAATTAGTTAGTCTAGGATTGTACATAAATAAGCTCTTTTCTAGAACCCATGTGTTTGTTTTCGTTTTCAGGTAAAGAAATTTACATATTTCTCTGTTTTCTTCTGTGAAAGTTTTGAGCTAGACTTCATAGCCCAACAACTAAGGCACCGGAACTACTGGTTCTTGGCAGCTCATAGGGAGCATTCCATCCCCTGTGGAGATAAATGTTATCACATAAACTTGTCAAAGCCTTAGGGGTTTGTGGTTTCTACCTATGTCTGCATTTTTGCTGACTCTCCTCCTTTTGTAGACCCAATTGTAAGTTTTTCCTCTCGGCTTGTAGTTTTTCTTCTGTCTACCTTCGTACGTTTGATCAACATGTTCTCTCTAGGATCGATCACTTCTCTCTTTACCTCTGTCACTGATCATTTTGTTTTCCCGAGCCCTCAGTCAGTCATCCCAGTAATTGTTCACAAAAACTGCAATTGTAAGCACAAATGCAACACTTAGAACGGTCTGATATGGACTCAAATCAAGCATAAGGCAGTTTTAACCTTTCAACGATGGAGATCCAATCAAGATTATCGATCGACAACTTGCGTTCTTTCATAAGGTCAAATTTGCGTGAAGGTTAGCACCATAGAAGGCCTGAAATCAAAGGTCAAGCACAGATTAAATTTGGGTCGTGGATCTCATTGGGAGAGATCAATGGTGGAAAATTATCATGGGAATCGAGAGTTCAAAATGTTGTTAAATTTTTTCGTCGAGGATCCGAACTCCTGAGACCCAAAATCAACATGAGTCATTGATCTTGAAGGGGATAGGTGTCAGTTGATCCAAGTATTCGGGGAAATGAGCTTCAGGATAATTTAAAAGAGGAATGCACGAAAGTACCGATGTGATGATTGCCTATGTGTCGATGCATTGATATGTCGAAGTTCTGAAACTCGGGATTCATGGGAGCCATCCGATCCAGAGGGGACATGTGGCAGCGGATTAATAAATATCACGGAACTGGGTTTTAGGGGTTTTTATTTGAGCCACAAGCAAATGTCACGAAGCGCAAAATCGTGAAATCAATCTGGGTTGTCGAAACCAGAGGAGCACATGGTGCCTGATCAGAGATTTTGCGGTTTGGTGGATCAGGATTTTTGAAGTCTGACGCAACCTGCCCCTCAACGAGCAAGCCGCTCGCACCAGGATCTCCTTCAACCACGGGCCCGAAGAGTCGAAGACTCTTCCAACTCCCCTCGGGAGTTACCCACAGTATCCTCCTTCGGCGATCTCCCCTTCGCGAATCTGGAAATCGGAACTCGCGGATTCGCGAGTTAACACCCACGAGATCGGGTCTCTCACATCCCCGAATCTCGATGGTCAATGAGTCAACACTCAGTTCTGTTAGGGCTTTCCCTATCGGGAAATCGGCCGATATGAAATCGTGATTCACTTACACTATGAATCCCCGAACCCCAAACTCCGATATGCCGATATGCGATGGCACGTGTGGATTCGACACTTCCACCTCTTCTTTCTATCGGGACTTTGATCCCCAATATGTCGATGTGCTTCCACCTGTACTCCACTAGAAACCGCGGTCCCACATGCCACGTCACTTCGGGATTTCGCGGATCG
>JZKD02S2104847.1:35579-47983 GCA_000966675.3 Picea glauca
TCATTCATGAGGCATTGCATAAGAAATATCTCCTGCATGTCATTCAATGAATCTTGAATACTATGAAAACTATCATTGAGGCCATATGTGAGGCTGGCTGTGAGGCTATGTGTGAGGCTGTTTGTGAGGCTATGTGCAAATGCATCCAATCTGTCATCCAATTGGGCTTTGAATGATTCAAGAATTTCTTTAAAGGTTTGAGACAAAATAGCCATCTGAGCACCCTATGAACTCTTCAATCCTACAGCCGTCACGGAAAAACTCAAAAAATAAGCCTAAGAAGTTTCGGCAGAAAATCGCAGCTTTTTTCTGGAAAAACCCTAAAAAACTATTGAACTTAAAATGCACATAACTTCACTTCCCGGACTCCGTTTCGGATGATTTTTTTTTTTGAAATTGGGTGAAATTGTGAGAAGAACTCATATCTGTAATTTATTTGGGCAAATTTGGCCTCCAAATGATATATAAATAAAAACAAATCGCATCATCATCCGCAGAAAAAACCCTGAAAATTTGCAGATTTTAAAACCTCAATATCTTGACCTTCCGGACTCCGTTTCGGACAATTTGTTTTTTTAACTTGGGTGTTTTTCTGAGAGGAACTCAAATATACAACCCTTTTCTGCAAATTTTGTACATAAATATACTGAAAATGTCTGGAATGTCGCGGCCCTCTTTTTTCTTCTCCGAAAAAAAATAAAAATAAAAAAAATTCTGCAAAAATAAAAAGTAGTTTCCCACAACTTCGGCCCTGGAAAGTGATATGATACCAATTGTTAAGTACCTGAATAGTTCTACCAATATAATCACCACAATTAATGAATACACAATAGGTCCACAAAGCAATATAGAATAAACCACACTTTATTATAGAAACCCTTGAGGTAGGGCAACACCATACAATGGATCCTATTATGGAAGGGATCCTCTCATGTTCACTTGCCTCTTCGAGGGGGAAACCTCCTATTGAGCTTTAGCTCCAAATACAATACTTATCTTCATGTCTCATTACATTGATTGAACCCCTTTATATAGTGCTATCATCTCCTAAGAACATTCTAGAGGAGGAATCTTCTAGAAGTAGAACCTTCTAAGAAGTCCTCTTACATTTATTATATATAACTACCATAGTGGGTCTTATTTAATTATATAGTGGACCGAGTCCACCTTACATTGAATGACCTCCACTATTATCACTATGGGCCCTCTAGGGCCCCCCCACTACCTCTCTAGCTACCTTACACTCTCTCTATCTGCACAAGAAACTGATGTGGAATCCTCCTGCAACTGAGTAGATCTAGAACTAGAATGGTATGGGAGCATATTGCAGCTCCAATACCAATCTTGGGACAAGCTAGGTGGAATATTTCACCACCGAATCGTCCTCTAGGGTTTTTTTATGTCAAAACCCTCAAGACCCCCAATGTTGGGCTCACTAGCTAGAAGCCAGAAATCAAAAGATAAACATACATGAATGAATGAGTAGAGGCCCTTGCCTTTCCTTTATACTTTTTGGCTCACCTTTTCCCTCCAAAGTGACTTTCATTTTATTAATATTTAATTAATTAATTAACCTTTTTACCTCTTGAAAGCTCCTTATCTCTCCTTGTGGCTTCCCTGGCCACTGAAAGTCACTTATAGCAATCCCATCCTATAGTCTTTCTCTTCCTGATTCCAATGAGATATTACACTGAGAGGTTCCTCCAAGTAATGTGCCCAAAATGACCTCTTCAGTGATTTCAATTAACTTATAGCTCAAAATAGTCAAAATCATGGAAATTGTCGGAATGCAACAAAACCAAAGCCAACCTATGCGGAATGGCTCATAATGATGGAATATGATGATCAATGCAAGATGGACCCCAAAATGCCTCTCAAATACCCCTGTGCTCGCTATAACATCTGTTTGGCTACTCTGGTCATCATAAATCTCTGCATTGTGATGATGTCCCAAAGTGGGGACATTATATATTTTCTTTCCAAGCAAATTCACGTTCCTTCCTTTCTAACCATTCAATGATCTCTTTCTTAGTCGGACTCCAAAACATTCCCTCAATCACAGATTATGGATCTTAACAATAGAACCGTTTGTTGGCTCGTGGTTGTAAGACCCTAGGTTTAGTTGATTCCACCAACAAATCCTATAGAAACTGGCCCTTTTAGCATCACCTACATGCAAGTGAAGTCTCACCTGAGGAATCTATTGGGGCTACAAGAACCAAGTTTCTGCAGGAATGAGGGGATGGGAGGATATCATCATATTCATTCCTACTTATCTAACTTGTGTGTTGTATTATTTTTCACTTTTCCCTTGATTAATTAGTAAACATTAATTATGTAGTATCATTGTGACACAGATTGAAACATAAACTATTCATTGTAACATTCATAATTATTGTGCATCAATCGACTAATAAACGAGATCTATATATAGATATGCATCATTAGAACATCCATTGAACAATTGAATAAAATACATTCAGAAATATAATTTAACATGGTTCACCTAAAATTTGGGTTGCATCCACAACGACTGGCTTCTTTATTATTTTTCATGCAATTCATCTTAGGATTGCACAATCCGCTTACAATAGATACATCATGATATACTTTCCCATCTTTCCTAGACACTCTACAATGCAAGCATCTCTCTACAAAACTCTCCCTAAACCTTCAGACATATACTCTCTCTCATTCTCAGTCTATTCTCTCAGCCTTATCCTACCATCAACTCAATCGTCGTCCCCCTATTCACTCAACATCAACAACCTATTCTACCTGACCCATTAAATATTTATACATAGGATTTAGGTCTCAAAACCCTACTTGTTTATCCCCCTAAAACCTATTACAACTCATGACAACTCATTGTTCAGGCATGATTTTCCTACCTTTGCGCATGTATGTTGCTTTTACATTCCCGACCATTTTTCTTCCTTCTTTTGCGTGTCTATTTGATTTTCCATTCCTAACTGTTGTCCTCCCTGCTTTTGCACATGCCCTCATTCTTCATTCTTCAAACTTCCCGTCCAACACTTGGAATAGGGTGAGGAATCTCAAAAACAAAAAAAATATTAAAGGACGACGAGAAGAAACCCTCGATAAATTGGCTAAGTTTTGGGCCAGGTTATTAAGCCACTAGAAAACCCTAAACCACTTCGGAGGATCATGGCCATTTATTTGGCATGAAATTTAAATATATACCCCCTATCGAAGCGAGGGTGAAATATGATCTTAACCATCGATTTGGTTGAATGGTGAGATCCTAATCCTCCATCGGATCTGGATATGAAGCCCATGGAGTATGAATTTTGAAATCAATGAGGATCGCTGATCTATTGGAGGGTGTCCTTGGAATATTATGGATCGTTAGATTCATCAAGGTGAATATGATCGGAGTCACATGGTTAGAATAACCCTGGATATTGAGGGGAGAAATTTAGAAAGGGGGAGTTTGAGGGACTATCTGGGTCTTCTATCAGGGAATAGCCCACAATAAACCTTTGTCATCGATTACTATGGTTCTCAATTAATTGAGACTAAGAGATGAGGTGACTTCGGTGTGACATGTCCTTCTAATAGGGACCGCCAACATGTGTAGAGGATAACATGTATCAGCTTGTGATTGAAGAAAGGACCAAGGGAGTGTCCTTGTCAGATTGTACCTTGGGATGGGTGTCCTCAAATCTAAACCATCAGATCTGTTGGCAGGAATTGCAGCTTGCACAGTTTGCACAGGACTTGTTTTTGTCATTAATGTCAAACTTTAAAATGCCAAAGGGGGAGTTTGTTAGTCAGTTTTCACAGGCACCATGGATTAGTTTTCACAGGCATAGCTTGAATTTCGGAGATCGTCAATTTCAGAGATCGTCACTCTAGGAGTTTCTATTTCGGGATTTTTTCATGGTAAGAAAAAACTCCAACATCACGAAGTCGCGAATGTCGAAATACCAAAAGGGACACATGTCACATGATTCTGGGAGTTTCTATTTTGGAATTCCGAGAGTTTCTATTTTGATATTTTTAAATGGTAAGAAAAAACTCCAACATCACGAAGTCCCGAATGTCGAAATACCGAAAGGGACACACATCACATGATTCCGGGAGTTTCTATTTCAGGATTCTGGGAGTTTCTATTTCAGGATTTTTGCATGGTAAGAAAAAAATTCAACATCACGAAGTCCCGAAATACCGAAACCATGACAGCCATCCATCTCGATGAATGATTAAGTCATATCCGTTTGATTAAGCATTGGAGGAGTAATATAAGAGTTGTATATGACCGTTGATCTTTCCTCGAGAAGTTAACGAGAACCGTCTGATCTATGTCCACCAGATCAAATGTGAAGCTATCAGATCATTTCGGGGTTCATGACTTGGAGTGTCGAAGCAATTCATCACAGAAATGTCGAAACACCAAAATGCGAAATTCCGAAACACCAAAAATTTCGGGGTTCGTGACTTGGAGTATTGAAACACTTCATCACAAAAAATGTCGAAACGCCGAAATGCGAAATGTCGAAATACCTTTTTGGTGTAGGCAGTGGTTACCACCAATGGTCATGTGAGAGGGAGGAGCTAGCACGAAGCTAAGCTCTATTTTGGGGTTTCGTAACTTGAAGTGTCAAGACTCTTCGACACAGGATTGTCGAATTGCCGAAATGCGAAATGCATTTCGATTAACCTGTGGTCATGGCCAATGGACATATGGGTTAGCACAAGTGGTTTGCCAAAGAACTAAAGGGTTATTCCGTGCTGAAAAATTAAAACAGATGTATGTTCATTGAACGATGTTGGTTAAATGTTTAAACTGATCATGTGGATATTGTTCGTCTTGATGCCTTGGCCAATAAGAATTACTGTAAGGAAATTATTCAGTTATTGTAATTGATTCTTTCAAGCCTAAGGGTTCGATTGTATTTGTTGATGATATAGGAAGATATGTAAAGTGAATGTTGCAAGAAAAGAAAAGAGAAAGGATTATGGGAGATATATGGCTCTGTAAAATTTGAGGAAGAGAAAACACAGAGGAGGGAAGACACATACACAGATTGATAAATCTAAGTGGTCTGGTCAAGAATGAATTGTGCAGAGAGGATTTGAATGCTTAATCTTTGACAGAGAAGATAAAGAGTTGGTTTGCAGGTTCTTAGTGACAGAGAATGATTTAAGGGTGGTAGGGAGGAGCAAGGGGAGACTGTAAAAGTCTCCTGGAAAAATTGGTGCTTGTTCATTCGGGAGTTGTACCTTCCATTCAGTAGGTGCTGAAGAAATAGAGGTAGCAACCTCATCTAGGTTGTAGCTCAGACAAAATAAGAATGTAAAGAGGATTTGGAGCTTGCCTTTCATTCATAAGAAGAAGAGGTTTTTCCCTTTTGGGTTTCCTCATGAAAAATCTTTGTGTCATTGTCTGTTTATGTGATTGCATATTTATTTATTTGAATGATTTGTACCAAGACATACAGTAACTATGTTCATTGAGTAACCTATTAAATAACAATAAAGAAATTTTTATCTAACTGATTCACCCCCCCTCTCAGTTAGGCTATCCTGTGTAACAAGATCCATGTGATAGAGAAATATTGATCATTTGTTGGGGCAGAATGGTCATATTGATTGCATATACCTAGAAGAGATCCTGGCCGCCAATCCATCGGGATTGAAGGAGTCTAAGAGAAAATCATGTCCATCCATCAGAAGGTGATTTTTAGAGTGAATCACATTGATAAATTACAATGAAGGAGCTTCAAGGGGAAACCCTGATTGTTGATCCATCGCGATCAGAGGAGCCCCGAAGGAAAATCCCATTAGTCCATCAGATGGTGCTTATCGGAATGAATCTCGAAGATACACTTCGATGGATTAACTCTGAGATGAAACCCTAGTTGTTGATCTGTTGATGGTTGAAGGAGCTCCGAGGGGATATGTTGACCATCCATCACAATGGGATTTTCAAAGTGGATAACAAAGATATACTCTAATGGGAGAGATTTGAGAAGAATATATGACCATTGATCCTTTGGGCTTTGAGAGGAGATCTTGATTGTCCATCACAATGGGCCTTTTGGAGTGGATCATTGAGATATACTCTAATGAGAGAGATCAAAGAAGAAGATATGATTTTTGATCCTTCGAGTTCGGAGAAGCTTCGAGAGGAGATCCTAACCATCCATCACAATGGGCCTTTTGTAGTGGATCATGGAGATATACTCCTATGATAAATCTTCAATAATAATATATGACCACTCATCCTTCAAGGTAAGAGGAGCTCTAAGAGGAGATATTAACCGTCCATCACAATGGGCCTTTCAGAGTAGATCATGGAGATATACTCCAATGGGAATACTTCAAGAGGGAATATGTACCATCGATATACCTAAGTCGAGGGATCCACAAATGATATGGACTATCAATCTTTAGTTGAAGGCCTAAGGGGACAATGTTGATGGTACCACGTGTTATAATTTAGGTGGTGCCACATGTCGAGCATAAAATTTTCCATGTGGCATAGTGATTTGGTTTTTGTGGGTTAAATTATGTGGGAAATATGAATTCCACATGTCAGGTGGTTATGGTGTCGTGTGTTATGCAAGTATAGTGTCACGCGTCAAAAGGATGTGGCACAAATGTGAGGCTTCGAAAAAATCCTATCCTTCCATTGTCAAGTCCCTAGAACCGTCTGATCTATCAGAGGAGGGAGCTGTCAGACTCACTTTTCAGAGTGTGCCAGATAACCTGTCGTGGGATCACTCTAATGGGAGTACCTCAATAACAACAAAAAGAATCGGATAAGTGTTGGCCAAGGTGGAACAAGGCAAGTTCTAGATCCATTCCATGAAGCATGGTGCATGTACCAAGAAGCCACATCAGTGCCATGTAAGAGGAAACATGTGATATAATGCCACGTGGGTAACACATGGTAGTGAGGTGGCCATAACTTCAAGAATCCATAACTTTTGATCCAAAGCTCAGTTTGGAGAAAAATTATAGTTGTTGGAAATATCTTGATGAGCAGAAGATGATGGTGCCATCGAAGGTATGTTTTGAGTAAGTTAAGGTAAATAAAATTTTAATACTACACTCCCTTAAAATATACTTAAGGGGTTGGGTGCATGGATGATTTTAGGGGCTAAATTTCTCTCATGGGATAATTTTCCATGGTTTTTCCAAAAACGAGATTCTCTATTTTAAAAATGATTCGCCCAAATTCTATAGGATAAAATTATTTTACCTTAAAAATTGCCAAAATTTTATAAAAACTATATAAAATCATTAGAAATTTGAATATTTTTACAAACATATCGCCAAACATTTATAGTTGGAATATGAAGGATTCGTAAGATTTGCTAAGGTTTCTACATTTTAAAATAAATTTCCATCCTTAAAATCATCCATGGTTGGGTGTGTTACAATGGGTCACTCATTAACATCATTATCAACTTAGACTATAATGAAAATTACATTAATATTGATTTGGAAAATCAATTATTAATTCCAGAGCCAAATATAATTGAAAAGAAAGACATTTTTCAAATTAAGGAGTTACACATGAAAAATGATGAATATGAATATATATCTCAATTATATGTTACAACTATGTATAAATAAGAAACCGACATCATTATCGGGCTACCCTGGTTTAAAAATATAGGTACTTTATCTTAAACATGGAGAAAAATTTTGTGACATTTCCCCATAATGAGAAGATGATAGCATTACAAGACACTACATCGGAGCCAGATTCAGTAACACCAGAAGACTTTAATGATATCTCAGAAGTAATACTTCAAGAAAATAAAAAAGCAATGCAAAATATGCAAAAAGAATTTGACAAAGTTATCACAAAAAAAAACAAAGAATTTTCCCACATAAAAAACCTACTTACGCAAATAAAAAATCTTAAGAATGATAAGAAGTCTCTAGAAAAAAAGTTAGAACTTCTTATAGAAAAGGAAGCATCAAAGTTTTCAAATGAACAAATCCAAGTTATGGAAAATGGAACAATTACAGATCCAATCCATGTCACAGCTGCAAGGTCAATTGAACAAACTACAACGTCAGATGTTGGAGTACAAATGATGGAAGCTCCAAGTGTACATAATAATCAAAATTCATCCATTAACAAGGCAACATTAGTGCGTGAAGAAAATCATATATCAAAATTAAATCAAGTAAACACTACAAGTATGATAAGGGAAAATCATGTTATAATAATTCCTTATCGACATCCAAATCATAAGAGAAGATATATTAACCAATTAGAATATCAATGTCATTCGGGATGGGAACAACTAACGTATTGTTCGAACAATATTGATACCATAGCAATTAAGTCTCATGATAACCATTCATCATGGAAGAACAACATTCCTCAAAAGATTGAATTAGGATAGTATAACCTTTTCGCATTTTGACAGTTATGTTCAACTCTTCTTCATTCATATCTTCTCGTATCATCAATCTTGAACTTACCAAAAATAGAGGATTATGCGAAGACATTGCGAGCTAGAACGAAGACGTGAGCCTCTCCATAAACATTCTTTGAGGACAAAGTATTTCTAAAGGGGAAGGCTATGTAACAAACATAAATATATAAAATATATAGATATAAATAAATAATAATTCTTACATCATAATGAAAAGACATGTCTATTAATGAATGGGCACCCTTGTGTGCGTATATATGGCCCTCATTGTCATTGTAATCAATCATCTCATTCTTATATATTTTTACTCAATATAATATTATTTCATCCTAAATGGATTGCCTTAATCTATCCTACTTAAATTGGATATTATTAGAAATGTCAAACAAGTTTGTTTGTCACAGAGGACCTTACTAGATGAACTAAAAAATAATCTTCCAAAAAATACACCAAATTTATAGTTGTGATGTATTTTGATTTCCTAAGAAATTTTGTCTTCTACAACTTTGTGCAATTCAATTGTCATACAAAATTAAATGTGCATTAAAATCCATGCCCAAAAATCAACGTTTCCATATCGTGCTAAAATTTAATGGGTAACCATTTTTCGACCTTCTGAGCATTTTTTTCTTTTTTTCCAAATATCAATTTAGCCTTCAAAGGATTTTTGTCTTCTACACCAAGTCTTGATTTGGCCTTCTTCATGGAAGTTTGGCCAATTTAAAGTTTAAAATTTGTAGTTAATAAGCTTGCCTACAATTCAGTGGTTCTTAATACTAAGGGGTGAGAGGTTGCACATCACTTCCATTGTTGAACTTGTAAATGTTTCTCCACAATTCCTAAAGTGGTGTGCATTACCTTCCTTGATTCTTCGATGACGTTTGGTGGGTCCAATAATTGTATTTTCCTTCATCATTAGTTCTCACATCACTTCCCTTGTTGGGCTTGTAAATTTGAATCCTCAACTTGTCAAGTGGTATGTATTACCTTCCTTGAGTCTTCTATGACCTTTGGTGGGTCTGAAAAAATTATTTGTCCTTCATCATTAGTTCTGCGTGTAGTGCATCGCCTTGGAGATTAGTTCCCTTCTCTAGTGGGATTTGATAAGTTTCCTCACACTTTTTATGACCTTTGTGCTTTTCTCCTTTGGTTAGGTATGTTACTTAGCTTCTACATCAAAGTATAATAACTTCCTTATTCAGTTCATTCTTTGACAAAATCCATAGAAAAACATATGAACAATGCATATTAATTTCCCTCAACACATTCGATGATGCACAATGTCCATTGGGTGATAATTGGATACTAACTGAATGTATAAATGAGTTCGACATGTATGAAAACTTAAGAATTGTCTCATTGCAATATCCACTCGACTGCATAACCACTAAAATTCCAAACAATTAAAAACTAGTGTGACTGTTTGATTAAACAACTAGTTATGAATTCAAGGCCCAATTAGATATCCAATGATAATTGGTATGTTGTGATCATGAAAAAATTCTAGGAATACATCCAAAATGTTTAAAATCATATAAATTGATTTCAAACAAGTCCAACCTCATTGTTGGCCTTAGATAATTAATCCACCAATGAAATAATGAGACCTTTTTAATTAATGCATTAAAAAATGGGAAACAACAAAAAAGGTTGATATTTTTTTGAAAGGTAGACAAAAGCACTTAGACATGATATATGAAAACAAAAAAATCTTGTGTCAAAACCATGAATCTCATGAAAAACAATTGTGGGCTACCTAGCCATTATAATTCATCCTTAAACACATCTTGACATCAATATCATATGTTTTGATACCCTATTTATATATCCTTTGCATGCCATTGCATCATTCCATTTATACATGCGTATGCCACTTATTCATTTCTCACTTATTGATTATACACTCAACCTCTCATGGGTTTTATTGAAGGGCTATAATTGTGGCTTTTCTTTCCTTTTCCAATCCCCTGGAGGCTTAGTTGGGAAAACTACAAAAATGTGGACATGAAAGCATGTTAAATATCAAAATCATATACTCCAAAAATTATTGAAATGCACATGATTACTAAGGACATACTTATGCAAGAGATAGGATATGTTAGAAAAATGAAATTAAATCCCAAACATATGCAATTCCATCAAATCAGGATTGTTTTCAAGGCACAAGAAAAATTCCATCAAATGGAACCAATCAAGGTCATAAAGCATGATGCAAAGTGTCATAAAGATCCATTCAAAGCATAAGGGAGAAGCAATATGTTACTACCCTCAACATTGATGTGAATCATAATATGTCATAAGTCGAACTTTGAAAAATGAAAGCATCATCAAACATTACAAAAAATGAGTAAAGAAATACATGTTTTTATGATGAAGCTCAAAATAAACATTAAAAAAAGAGGGGACCCCAAGTCTGACAACTTAGGGCTTGTTGAGGCATCGAAAAACAGTGATACATTCGGAGAAGCCATGAATCTCTACAATGAAATTGTTAAGCTATGAATCAAGAAGTAGGAATACTTTATTTGCTCCTCATAAAAATCCAAGTGTTTATATGGAACAAGTCCCTATAAAACCATCCCTTGTGAAGGAACCAATGATTACTCTCATGAATAGATTTAGGAAAATATATAGCTGTACCAAAAGAACATAATGGTGGGATTTATTTCCTTTAGAACATGATTCAATGGTCTCAACTAGAGTTATAACCATATGGATTCATTGTATTTATAGTAAATTATTTCCCCTAGGAATCGAATAGAGTGTACCTAAGGTGTTGCTCCATTGTTCACCAGTGTCCATAGCTCCAATGAAGTCATCATGACATCACAAGATTTTCTCCACTTTTAGTTAGGAATCCATATCCCTAGTTGAGATTATCTATATGACTCCACCATTAATTTTACTTCCTTTCACGGTCTTTTTCTTTTGATATGTTGTTTTTTCAATTTACATATGGGCAAAGCAATGACCCTTTATCGTCTTGATGGGGGTTGATAACCTTTTATTGGGATTTATTAATGATTTTCCATCCCTGAGTATTAAAAATATCCCCTTTTGATTTATATCCTTGGGATTTTTACCTTTTCACCTTCCACATGAACATTTGATTTGATGTATATGGATGGGACTCCCTCGACAAGCTAACTCATAACTAAATCGAAACACAAGAAAAATCAAAGGGTTAATCACTCAAAATTTTATAGTTCCAACCACTATTTGAATCATTCCCATAATCATAATGATTCATATTCATATCTCCTTCTTTCATTCCCATAATCATCATGATTCATATTCAAATCTCCTTCCTTCAAGAACATAACCAAATAGAACCATGTGGAGTTTTCAAGGCTTTCCCTCTATGTGGAAAATGTGATACATGTTGAAGGATGAAAGTAAAGTGAGAAAAATATTGTATTCAAAGAAACACAAGACTTCATCATTACATGTACAAGCCAATATTCATCCAGAAACATAAAACAAAATGCAAGATGGAAATACATATTAACAAACTATTATACAAATATGAAAGCACAATCAAATAATGGGTGAACTACTCTAAAAGAGAGAAAACAAAAATAAACCTATTCCAAATCATATTTTAATTGAAGGTACACACCCATCACATAAAATCATTATTAATGCTAGTGTAACCATCAAAGTAGATGGTCTATGCCCAAAACATATTTTGTATGATGTGCAAGCAGGTGTGATTGATGCGGTATGGTGTAAGTTTTAAACCTGCAAAGTAAAGCAATGCATATAGATTCTTAAGAAATACATAAATTAATCAATGGCTCATACACAGAGTACACAGAGATTTTTACCAGAAACCCTCAACCGGGAAAACCTTTCTTATTTTTATTATATCGAATTTCACCATTTTCCATACAATATATACAATGTTTTTAGGTATTCCGTAGATACCAAAACCCTAATCCCTTAATCCGGGATTAATTTACAAATCAACTAAAAATA
>JZKD02S2104880.1:7500-25396 GCA_000966675.3 Picea glauca
CCAAAATTCCTAGACATCCAAAAACCTAACCCTAGGAGATGAAGCGCCAAAAGTCATGTGGGCCCCGTTTGGGTAAGTTGGTGCATCAACTTCCCAGGGTCGTAACTTTTGCATAAGATCTTTGTTTTAGGCGTATGATAGCTTGTTGGAAATATATATCCGAGGACTACAACATTTTTGACCACAAAGTACCGTAAAAAACGTCGTTTAGGGCCTCAAAAAGGCTCCAGAAGTTCAGGACCCGAAAAACTGCTAAAAATAGTAAATTGCCAAAAATGTCAGAACGTTGTTTTGAGCCAGTTGGAAAAGGTGGGTGGCCACCGATATCCATCTGGATCAAATCTGTAAAAATAACTATACTGGCCAAGTATTGTGGAAAACTCATAATTGTGAATGTGTGATGTGAATGGACCTTGTGAAAAAGGTCGATGAATGTAAATAATATATATATATATATATATTGCAGGACTGTTGAGAGGGGGGGTGTGCTGAAAAGGAGACCACGATGCCTGAAGAAAGGTGGTGGAAGGCACCTGGAATGGTGGCATTAACTTCCACCCAAACCAATATCATATTTGGACTTCACTGGCCTGGAGAACCAAGAGCGGCTCACTGGCCCCAAATTAAATAACTCGCTAGGTTGGTAGGTAAATGAATCCTCATGAGTAATGAGGGATGGGGGTGAAACACCCATCCATAGAGTCCTTAGACCTGACCACTTTGAGGAATATTGTGCCACACACAACCTCATCGAAAAGAGAAAAGGAAGGAAGAGTGTGTGATGAAGGGGTAGATGCGAGGGAAAGTGGAAAAAAGGAGAACTCTGGAAAAATACAGAGTAAGTGATAGTAGAGAAGAAGAAGAGTAACCTTCATTCTCGGTCACTGGAAAACAGAGACTCAGTCTTGCAACATCGTGGTCTCAGCTCGGGGGTGGCTAGTGGTAAATCCATTGGGAGTCGTTGAGCCTACGATTGGGTGGAAACGAACACCCCTCTCAGCAGTTGCAATCACATCTGGTGTTATTTCTAATAAGTGTTTTACATCTTTCATGCTGAAATGTATATTCTGACATTTATGATCATAGTCTGTGCAATTATAAATGGTTTCAGTATAAGACTGTCTATGTGGTGTTTTGACCAGAAATGGTGGTTGCATGCTTATAATGGAAAGACTACATATGGCTTATGTTTTATAAATCGCTATATATATGTATATCGATCTAATTCAGACTTCAAGTCTGTTCTCAGGAAATCTATACCCTTATCTATCTCAGGTAATACCTTGGATAGATCTCCCCATAGAGACACCCTTCTTGGAGAGATTACCAAGAATCTGAAAAAGGATTTGAAGGTGCAAGTATTAGTAATCTTGCTCGAGGAAGAATGGTCCTCTTAAAATCTCGATATTTTGGGATTTCGACACTCGGGGTATGCAAGTGCGAGCCCTCTTGTACTCGCAAGTCCCAAAACCCCGATTTGCGAAATATCGAAATGGAAGCGTGTGGATAAGTATCAATAAATGTACGAGATCCTGTCGGAAGGTCTAAGGTCAGTCATGACCGTTAGATTGGAGGAAGAAATGAAGGCATTAAATGCCTCAACCCTTTTCTTTTATCTTCGTGAGTAGCAAAGAAATCGAGACCATAGATCCCCAAGGTCCATGGGAGTATCTCGACCATCCTTTTATAAGGTCACGTGGTGGTCGGTAAGAGTTTTGGCACTCGAGGAATGAAAGGGAAAGAACCCTGGTCATCGCAAGTCGCAAAATCTCGATAACCGAAACCCCGAAATAGTTTTAAGTGTGAATAAGTTTGGGAAAGCCGAGATTTGAACGTGACCTTTGATCTTCCTGAAAAGATCACAATGGCTGATCATGGTTAAAGTTCGCATCCATACATCAGAGGGACACATGGCTGTCAATCGGTATTTCAACGTTTTGCAACTCGGGAAACCAAAGGGCAAGAACCCTTGTCTTCACAAGTCGCGAAATCACGGTACCCGAAACCCTGATGCACTATGTGGTAGAAAGGAGGAGTCCCAAAAGGATCTAGATCGTCCATCAAAGGAGATGCGTGGTGAGAGGTCAGAGTTCAGGGAAAGCTTCAAAATCCCGTGGACCATTGGATCCAAATCCTTGAGGATCGTTGATCTCCTACACGAATCCCTATATCGAGATTCGTGGATTTGAGTGACAAGAGTTTTGGATTCATTGCATCGTGAACTTTCGGTTCACAAAACTCCTAAAAGATCCGAACCGTTGGATCCAAAACATCGAGAGTCGTTGGATCTCATACAAGAACTTGAGTATCGGGTATCAGGGTTGGAAGAGTCGAAAGACTTACTCTCTTTCATTTTGAACTCCCGATTACTGAAATCTTGATACAGCCAGGACCATCAGATCAGGGGAGGCTTATAGTCATTGATCTCTCTTTGGAGGGGAACTTCAGAGATTATAGAGTTTTAGGGATTTGAAAGGGAGAGGAAGAGACATCGCATCGCAATTCCACGAATCACGAAAAGCCGGTAAGTGCCTTGTCGATTTAGCTCATGGTCATGAAACATGGTCACATGGACAAGACCCAAGCGGGGAGCTTGTCACTCGCCAACCCTTTTGGGGTTTGCAGAGTCGAAAGAATCGACTCGCTTTTATTGTTGAGTCGTGAAATGCGAAAATGCCCCTAGTTGTTTGGCCTATGGTCATAACCAACGATCACATTGAGGTGGAAAAAGGGAAGAGCTAGCATGCGCTAAGCCCCGTAGGACTTCATGGATTCTGTCCCTCGAGAAAAGGTGAAAAATTTATTATGTCGTAGTGGGTGTGTTACACAACCCGATAAATTTGGATCCACTGTTGAGGAGTTCCCTTGACTTGTGTGTCCACTATCTGATCGGTGGGTGCATGTTCCATGCAGTCAGGGTTGATATCTGTTGGTGTCAATTATTCGACGATCTCAAAGGTGTCCAATAATGGAGGAAAATATGGCAAAAAGAGGTCCACATTTAATACTGGATGCAAAAAAAGGAAGGGTGGAGTGTTGAGATCAAAATAATTTCTACCCATCGCCTTTGTGATAGTGTAAGACCCATAACAAAGTGGGTGAAACTTTTAATGGGGCCCGATGAGACACTCATTTTGCAAATGTAACCAAAATTTGTTGCCAAATTGAAACTAGTGAGGTACCCTGTGTTTATCATGGTGCTCCTTTTAATTAGCATTGGATTTGTGCAGAATCTCCTGGACCTGTTGGTGGATGTGTTGAATCCAGTCAATGAACCTGGTGGCTTTGTTGATCGTAGACTAATCAGGGGAAGAGTATGTCTTTGCAGTGGCAAGAGGAATTACAACATCAATGGGTCCCAAGGGTTGGAATCCCAGACCCACTTGACATGGGCTATGGTCGGTGGAACTATGGAGAGCTTGGTTGTAACTATGTTGGACATATGGGAGAATCTCGTCCCATGTACGGGGATACTTAGAATTGTACATGTGTAGGATGTGCACAATCATCTGATTGACGACCTTGGTTTGGCCATCCGTTTGGGGGTGGAAAGAAGTGGATTTTGTGAGCTTGGTGTCCAATAAAGACCAGAGACTCGACAAAAAGGTGTTGAGGAACCTATTGTCTCGGTCCGAGATGATGGTCCGTGGTATCCCAAAGTGAACCCAAACTCATTTGAAGAAGAGCTTGGCAATCTCTTCCACTGTGACACTCTTCTTATAGGCTCTGAGGATGGCCATCTTCGAAATCCGATCAAGGACCACAAACATGCAGTCATTTTCATGCTTGGTGGACGACAAAATAGACATGTAATCCAGGGAGATGGATTCCCACGGCTTCTCTGGAATAGGAAGAGGGGTGTATAAGCCTTTATTCTTGATGGTTGTCTTGGAAATGGCATAGGAAGTGAAAGATCTAATATAGTTGATGACGTCTTGTCAGATTTCTGGCCAATAAAAATGTTTCTGAAGAACGACCACAATTTTCTCTATGCCAAAATTTCTTGCCACCGGAATGTAGTGGGATTCCCAAATCAACTTTGCACGCTCTCTTGTAGGAACACAGATATGACCCAGGTGGCATAAGAGTCTTCCCTGAATGTGAAAACTAGTGACAATGGCACTTGTACTCAAGAGTTGATATGTGGTGGAGAAGTCCAGATCTTGCTGGTAAAGGTGGGTCCATTCTGATGTTTCATGTCCACAAGAATGGAGCACAATGGTGAGTAGATCCACATGAGGGCGATTGAGGCAGTCAACAACACAATTGGAGATACATGTCTTATACTTGATATTGAGATGGAACTTCTACAGGTAGGTTTTAAAATTTTTTGATTGTGGTCATTCTGTAATTTCCCCTGTGTCTGTATGAACTACAGAGGCTTTTGATCGGTGTGCATGATTGTCTCTGTCCCTAGAATGTAATGTTTCAATTGATGACAATCTTTTACAATTGAATACATTTCCTTGTCATAGGTGGGATATTTACAGATAGTATCGGAGAGTGTCTCACTATGCTATTGTTATTGGATAAATCGATGAATGCGGACATAAGTTGATCTCCCTAGATCCACCTGGATCTAGAACAAAACAAGACAAGACATGATGCTTTCCCTAAGATTTAATCATTGAGTTTACCATCAAACAAGAGATGAATGACATACTTTTGAATATCACTTCCTTATATCTTTGTTCTTCCTACTCCGCTCCGGTGCTCTTGTGATATTGGATCTATAATGAAACACAAACCAACCAAATTGAAAGAAATAATAGTATATTCAATGAAAACTTACACATGTGATCGAGGAGTCATGTAATAAAATGAGAATGATTTTATGGGAAAGAAACATGCCACTGTATTATATTAAGTAAAAGTGGAAGATACAACCAAACAACCTTGATTTTGCAAGGTTCCCTTTCAGTGGCCCTTTTCTCCAACACACACACTTGGTCCAAAATTGCATGAAGAGGATCCACAATAACTTGATGGATAGATGAATACCTCAAGCATCAATATATTTAGAATCCCTCACACAATTCTCAACCTATTCCTTCATTAATTCCTTTCTTGATCTTTCTTTCTCTTGCTTAACCTTTTCCATGAGAAATCCATCATTATATAGGAGAAAGAGAGATGGTTTTAAGAAATTAGGATGATCCCACCAAATCAGAGACATGAGTAGGATCCCAACCATATGGATGCCACCTCATATTATAGAAGATCACTTATAGAACTTTCGTGAACTTTGACCTTTTCTCAGTCTTCCAACGCCCTCGCACCTTGGCTATAGGGTAGCCCGCAGAAACGTCACAAGATGGTTTCATGACAGCCTGTGGAAATCAGGCATTTCCGCACTATACCTTATGGCTGGCCTGCGACGGCCTTCTAAAAACAAGTTTTGTAGAAGAGGAAGCTAGTCACTTTTTTCATGAAGAAATTTCTTTTGGAAGCCTGAACACATGTTGTAGAAAAATCACCAGGGTGACTACAATAATGTGTAACAGAATCCCCCCCAAAGTATGAGGATGGAACTCATTACAGCTAAAATACTTTGTAGAATGTGTGTGTGTCACAAACAAGTAGTGCACTAATCAGAAACCTGCAAACAACCAAGCATCTGCACAATATTATACCATTTATGAGGTAGGTATTCCCATGCTCAGACTACAAGTGATTTAAATCATAAATGTCAGTCATGGCCACCAATCATACACTGTGGATCCATGTCACCAAGATTCTACATAGCCACTAGGAATACACAGTGGATCTATGCTCATAGAAAAACTCAGATTCAGACATAGCCACGAGACATACAAAGTAGATCTATGTGTCAATACAAATCATAAATAATCCATCACAACCTGAATTGAAACAATGAGATCCAGGGTCTTCAATCCCATCATCCGTAAGTACGAATCTAACCATGCGATTACAGGTGTTGAAGTCGAACATGGTAGAAACCACTTGATTACTGGGCATTGATGAAAATCATTAACAAGTGTGAGGAAAATCACCATTGATGTCAATGACTCCCAAGGTACCTCAGTAAAATCCAACGAATGTGAATAAATGAGTTGAAGTTGAGCACTCGATAGAATCTCTCAATCAGGGGTCAATGATGTGAACCCACTGTCGAAAGCGAAGAAACCTGCCATTGAGGCATGCAGGTTCTAAGGTACTAATTGATTTCTAAGTCTTGTTCCTGGATAATGAGTTGAATTCGATAGGAAAAGACTCATCACAGGAGGGCCTTGATGTATCCCCCATCAATGACATGAAATAAGTAACATATTTAAGGTAGATCAAAGTGTGAAGATGATTTGAAACTTACACAGGGAAGGCTGACGTGGTAAGAATTGATAACTGCAAATGACCGACTCGATAGAAGGCTTGTGCATGTTTGGATTTCTATTGAACATATGAATGCCACGGCAATGGTATTGGAATAATTAACTCAAAGATGATCCAATATATGAACTTGCAGAAGGTCAAACGAGAGACAAACGGATTTCCCAACCGGATTGAATGACGAAGGGGGTGTCATGTTCAAGAGAGACTATTAATAATGGAATACATTTCCTTATTATAGGTGGGGTATTTCCGGATAGTATCGGAGAGTGTCTCACTATGGTATGCCATTGAATTCCCATGTTGAGTTAGGACTGTGCCCATAGCATAGTCAGATGCATCAGTATCAATCTCGAATGGTTGTTACAAATCGGGCAAGGAGAGCACCAGAGATGAGAAAAAACGATGTTTCAGATCTTTGAATGCTTGTTACTGCTCCTTACCCCACACGAACTTGGCCCTACCACCTCCTTGATCACCTATATGAGGGCCCGTGCAATATTTGAGAATCCCAACATGAACCATTGGTAAAAATTAGCAAGTCCCAAGAAGCTACGAATCTCGATCAGTGTGGTTGGGGCTGACCAATCACAGATGACTTGGATATTGGATGTATCAACATGTACCCCATGCTCATCAACAATGTATCCCAGGTATTGGACCCTGTTCATGCCAAAAGATAATTTTTCCAAGTTGGCATAAATCTTGTGCTGCTGCAGAGTGGTCAAAACCTGATGAATGTACTGCATGTGCTCCTCCCACATTCTATTGAAGATGACGATGTCATCCAAATATACCACCACAAAGGTGTTGGTGAAGGGTCTCAATACATCGTCCATCAACCTCATTAAATTCATTGGTGCATTTGTTAAGCCAAAGGGCATGAGTAGCCATTCGTCAAGTCCTTCTTTAGACTTGAAGGTTCTCTTCCAGACATCAGTTGGTTCGATGGGAACCTGCTGGTAGCCAGACTTTAGGTCAATATTGTTGAAGAAATTCCCCCCCTTGAGTTAATCAAGAAGGTCATCAATCCTAAGAATGGGATATCGATTCCTATCTGTGATTTTGTTTAAGGCTCTGTAATCAATGCAGAGTTGCCAAGTCCCATCCTTCTTCTACACTAATACAATCGGGCTTTCGCAAGGGGAGGAGCTAGGTTTGATGTGCCCCTTTTGAAAAATTTCTTGGATCTCATGCCCAATTTTGTCATTCTCTATCAACGAGCGTCGATATACTGTTCCATTAGGTATAGGTGCATCGGGGGTCAGGTCAATGGGATGCCTGACTTGGTAGTGTGTCGACAGTCCTATAGGTGAGACGAAGATGTCTCTGTATTCTTCCATGATCCCGCCCACTTTCTTCTGCTGCAAATAGAGGCGTTGTGTAGAGGCCATGGATTTGGCGACGAACTTATGCTTACTATGAGAACGTATCACAAAGAAGATGAAATTCCCAGTCTGTGAAATGACCTTGATGCATTGCTTAGCAGAGAGTAAAGAAATAGCAGTAGGTGGTACCACCTCTAGGATTCTGTACAATTGTCTACCCAAAGTAATTTTAACACTACAGGGTCTAAAATCATACACAACATGACACTTCCACAAATATGGTTGTCCTGAAAGAACATCACAAACTTCACGGGGATAAATATCACACAGTACCTCATCTTTGAAAGGCTTGATTCCATAGGGTAGATGACACTGTTGGTTGACATGGATATCTCTTCCTTGATGAAGCCAGCCCATGTTGTAGGGTTGCGGGTGTGGTTTCGTTGGCAAGTTTAGCCGCTTGATGACCCTTGCTAAAATCAGGTTCTTTTGACTACCTCTTTTGACAATGAAATGAATTGAATCCCCCTTGACCCACATCTATGAGTGAAAGAGGCGTTCCCCTTCCTCTGGTTATTCTAGTTTGCTTGGCTGGAATTTGGTGGTAGCGACCATGGAATTGGGTTCATCATTGATAATATTCTTCCCTCCTTCAGGATTTGACTCATAATCAAAATCAACCTATGACTCAGAAGCCTTCATCTTGGCCATGAGGGACTTCTTGGAGCAACATTCATCGGTGTTGTGCCAAGGAATTTTATGGTACTCACACCATTTTCTCGTGTCCTTATTCATCTTCTCGTTGCCCTTCTTGTGTTCCATCTTGGATGGATTTTCGTCAGGGCAACCATCTTGACTTGGCCCCTTGCTCTATGGGTTGGGGTTTCCTTTGTCCTGATTCAACTATGAGGGATTTGCAGATCCAAACTCTCGTCGTGTCTTCTTAAATTTCTGCTCGATCTTGATAGTGTATATATAAGTCGTTCCAAATGAGGTGATGTCCAGGAAATCCGGTTTTGTTTGAATGTATCTATGAAAACAATCGTGGTATTTGAGCACCAGATGACGCTGAAAATATTTGATACCCAATTTGGTGTGTATATATGGAAAATGTTGGTGAAATATGGTATTGTTTGGTCCCTTTCTTGACGTAGGGTGGTCCATCTAGTGTACTGGTCCTCGTAGCTTCCAACAGGGTAGTATTGTTCTTTAATGGCATCTCGGAAGGAATCCCACATAGGGTCCACCACAAAAATTGTAGATTCCTCCATGACCCTTTGCTCAGAGTAAGTATCCCACCAGTCTTTAACATGGGGAACGACCTTGAGGAGTGCAAATGTGATATTTTCCCTATCAAAAAAATTGTGGACTGAAAAATATCCTTAGAGCAGATTCAACCATTTATCTACAACATCCACATCTATCAATCCTTCAAATAATGGAATATCAAAATTTACCTGTACCTTCAAGGGGGTTGCATGGTCATTTGATGAAAATGCTTCTCCCGTGGGAAACCGCTGAAGGTTCTACGTGAAGTTGTCCATCATTTCGTTCCTTTGTCGTGCGAGGGATTCCTCGAGCAACATTTTAATAGGATCTCCTGCTCCATCATATTTATTCTCATCTCCCATGGGTTGTTATTGGGCTCGGCGTGGCCGATCTAGTAATGGATCGACTGGTTCGATTCCCAACTTCTTATACCCATACCTTGTTAGGGACATGGACGAAGTAAAATTAATGAAGAGAAGACCTCTTTGATACTAGTGATCTGGATTAAGGAGTGGAACGAACTGATTAACAAACTTAATACAATAAACACAAAGATAGGAAGAATAATACAAATATCCAATGAACAATATATTCTATTAAATAATGAATAGGTTAAAACTTAAAAAATGCAGAACTAAAACTTGCTCGAATGGTGGTAGTTATCTCTGAGAAGAGATGTGGCTGCTACGTGCATCCATCTGAGAAGAATGGATTACAATGAGGGTCCATAGGCCCTTTTCATATTACTCATGAATTTCAAAACCCTAGACATCCAAAAACCTAACCCTAGAAGGTGAAACGCCAAAAGTCATGTGGGCCCTATGGGTAAGTTGGTGTAATTTGGCACCTCAACTTCCTAGGGTTATAAATTTTTCATACGACTTCTGTTTTAGTCGTGTGATAGCTCGTTGGAAAGAAATTTTAAAGAAATACACATTCTACCATTAGACTTTAACTCTGTCTGCAGATTGACTATGGCAAGTAAAACAAACAACGTTTAGGGGCCCAAAACAACCCTGGAAGTACAACAAGATGTGATGACATGAAAACATACAAAATAAGCCATTTGGATTAGGAAAGAGGCCACCCGTATCCTCCTCGAGAATGTGTGAGGCTTCAGACAGCCCCAGAAGTGTAAAACTTACAATTATAAAGCAGTACAAAAAGATGTGATGAATAAAAAAAAGACATGAAGAGACAGTTGGAATAGGTGGGTGGCCACCAATATCCACCTGGATCACTAACCCCTCACGTAGGTAGAATAATATATTTCAATGTAATAAAGGCCAATATTAATGAGGCCTAGAAATAGGGAAGAATAATTCAAATGTAAGAAGCCCTAAGAGAAACTTCTGCTTCTAGAAGGATCTTCCTCTAAATTGTTCTTATGGATGTACATATTTAGTATAAATAGGAGTAGAGGGTATGAGAAGTTTTGTCTTGGATATTATTTTAATAGAACTTTTCTCTGCTAGAGGTTTCCCCCTCGAAGAGGCAAGTGAACATTTCTATCACTAATCAAGGTGCTCTTCCTGGTGTTATTATGGTATTGTTCTGGTTATATCATTATTGTTCTACGATTTCTAGCTAAAATATTTATGTCCTGCATACTATTTTATATCTGGAATACTACAAGTGGTATCAGAGCACTTTCCTTGGTAGAAAATTGTGGGTTAATTTTTTCATGGTAGAGACATATTTCGACGTCTTACAGATACAAAACTTTGTTGTTATGTGCATAAATCTACATTTGGGGAGTCATACATGCAAGAAATACAAGTGGTACTTAAGCACACATCTATTGGCCACCCTTGTAACCCATGTCGGTACCCCTTCGAGTGGTAGCACATCAAAAAACGCATGTATACAGATTGACCTAGATCTCCTTAATCCCTCCATAGATAAAATAATCAGTCTCCTGATTGTTATAGTTCCACCGAGAACAACACTTGAGAGGATAATCTCTAGTACCTGGGTAGTCGAGTAGTACAGATAAGGGCACGGTCTAGCCTCTTTAGTTGGTGCCCTAAGATATTGGGCCGAGTATTACTATTGGACCCTTCACGTATACCAAAGAGCTATAGCACAAGAAAAACCCATGTCTGTAGAAACCCTTCATACCCTAACCCTTTGGATGGAAACAAAAATAGAACAAACAAGGTCTATTGTTGCGTAATTGTTCCTCCTGCATTCAGGTTGTGAAATTACTACACATTTCTTCATATTAATAATTTAGGCATTTCAACACTGTAGTATTCTTTAGATTAGAGTATAACTCTGCAGGAGTAAAAAAAAAGTTTGGATCCTATTGGCACCATTATTTGAGCCCTATACCATTGGATTCCTCTCTTCACCCTTATCACAGTCATACCTATCATTTTTTAGAAAAAACAAATTCCCGTGGACCCAACCCCCCTCCAACACCCTTATTTGGGCCTTACCCCATTGGATTCCCCTCGTCTCCATGATATTCATGATACACTTCACCCATAACCCATTTTTTGCATCGTCCCACCTGCCCCCTTTTGTTTTTCCTCTTCATAATGTCCCACACCTGTAGCCAAGACTTCAAAGCTCGCTTCAATACCTTGTCCTCTAATTTCACAGAGACCCAACAATAATTGAGGTAGCTTAGTGCCAATTTTTCCACCATCAATAAAAACACGCATTCCTCCATCGACACCAAAATGGAAACCATCAAATAGGACCTCGCTACCCAGCTTACATCCTTCAATACCCAACTTGAAACCTTCACTACAATGATCTGTGCCAAGCTAAATATCCCCGCAGATATTCCCTCCTCTGACCCACTTTTTCACTCTGAAGGTGAAACTTCCTCTATTTCCCAAACTTTTCATCCCCATCACTTTCAGCGTGACCTACACCTTCCGCATGTGGATGTGAACAAATTTGATGGCTCAGATCCCACTGAATGGGTAACTCAAATGGAATAGTATTTCTATTTGTATGGAATTACATATGAGTTGGCCAAACTCCAGTATGGTGTTCTCCATCTAGATCAAGAACGTTGGCAATGGTGGAAATGGAGAAAAATTTTCTTCCAAGGGTATGAATTGTTGGGCCCGAGATATGATCACTTTAATGACAGTTATTATATACTTTTGTCGCATGTACATACGTGTTTTTCATACTTTAAAAGAGATTTTTGAAGAATTTCATGATAAATGATATGATCACCATAAGGTATGTATAATTCATGTTTAATGTTTGTATCAAGTATAATTCATCATGTTTTATGATTTCTAAGAGCTAATTCACATTTTTTTGGTGTTACAGGGAAAAAAAGCACTATGTTTTTAGTTTCGACACTTGATCTGGCACTTGATCCGACACTCGTTTCGGCACTCGATCCAACACTATGTCCAGCACTGTGTATTGCACAAAAACGAAGGGTGACTTGGAGGTTAAGGTATTAGTGGCCAGTGACGGGAAAATATTGCACGTGGGTTTTGTTTATCTTTTCCCCCTCCAGCTATTGAGCTCTAGACAACTCAATTTTAGTTGTCCAGAGAGGGAGATTATTGGCTCGCTCTGTTTTATCAGTTAGGGCATCATTTATTGTAATTTTCCAAATTTAGAAGTGGTTTGACCCTCCTGTGGTCGTCCACTTGGTTTGTAATATTATAAATACCACTGTGGTGGTCATACAATAGCTAAGGAGAAGTAGACAAAGTAGAGGATAGAGATAAAAATGTTTTCTTCTATTTTTGCATTTTTTTTATATGCCAAAATTGTATAAGATTGTGTTTTTCAAGTTTTAATGGTGAAATCATTTTGTTGATCTTGTGGTGTGTGTTTGAGGAGTGACCACGACTTGCTAGGGGGGCCACCAATAGTCTGGTAACTTTTCTCTGTTTTATTTATGCATTTCATAGCTTAGATGTCTTTTTCTGTACATGAATTGTTCTTTCATTTATTTGTTATCTAATTTGTTGTTGTAGTTTAATTGTTTCAATTTTCTTTTGCAGGCTAGTATAAAGGTGTGTGTTAATATGCATTGATTGATAGATAGAGATGAATTTGCAAATTCATAGACTAACCCCATGCGCAATTAGATATTAGACTGTTTTTTATTTTATGTTGTTAGAATTAAATTTAAAAACAGAGTTTTACTTAGGATAGAACAAAGTTTTTAATTGATCTTTATTTGACAAGGATTTGATGGATGGATAGGATCAATTTCAGTTTTTAATCATAACTTGCTTATTTCATTTTTATGTAGAGTTGGCTTAGCTAGTTGTTGTTTAATATAATTGTTAGTTTACTTTTTAATGTCATGTTTTAAATTTCAGTTTTTAAGCTTTTCTTTACTACAGTTTGAATTGTTAGAATAGATGTAGCATAGTTTCCTTTATGCAATTTCCTTCCTAGAATCAAATTGCAATTATATTTCTTAGTTAATAGTTGAATCTAGTTTTCTTTGAGTTTTCATAGATTTAAAATATAGTTTTCTTTCTTTCATAGATTAAAAGAATAGTTTCCTGCTTTCATAGATTAGAAAATATAGTTTTCTTTCTTTCATAGATTAGAATAAAGTTTTATTGTTGTTGTAGGATAGAGAGAATTTTCTTTGATAGATTAGATAGTAGTTTTCTTATTATATATTAAGCATTAGTTGGTAGTTCTTCTTGCTTTCAATAAAATAGATTTCCTTTCATGCATTAGAAATAGTTTTGCATTGAGAATTTAGTCCACTTGCCTCTTAGGCTAGATAGTTGTTCAATGAGAAGTTTTACTTTGATTGCTTGCAGTAGTTAGTTGTCTTTGCTTACTTGTCTATTTTTTTAGTAGGTTAGTTATGTGTCTTTGCTTGCTTGTCTATTTTCTTTAGTAGGTTAGATAGGTGTCTTTTCTTGCTTGTTTATTCATTTTCTTTCATAGGGTAGTTCTCATTGAATGTAGGTTGGCAAGTTAAAATAGTTTGCTTTTGTAATTTGCTTATTATGCTTAGTAGTTTTCTTTTGCTTATTGTTAAACTAGTTTTCTTTACATAGAGTTTTCATTTTCTTTCTTAGGACTATCCATCGATCCTTGGCCCAAAATTACTTAGGTTACCTAGTTTCAAGTTGCTTAGTAGGGTTTTCTCATTAGATAGTTTTTCTTGAGTAGATTAGCCTTATATATCTACCTTCATTAGTTAGACTATACTCCTACCAGCCTTCTACCTTTGGCATATATTTTTCTACAACTCTAATTTTAGTTACCCAGGTTGACAATTTAATTGAGGGTTTTTACTGTGTTTTTAGTGCATATAGAACACCCATAATTTTTGGCGCCATTGCTGAGCCCTCCAAAATTTTTCATCCCCATCACTTTCAGCGTGACCTACGCCTTCCGCGTGTGGATGTGAACAAATTTGATGGTTTGGATCCCATTGGATGGGTAACTCAGATGGAATAGTATTTCTGTTTGTATGGAATTACAGATGAGTTGGCCAAACTATAGTATGGTGTTCTCCATCTATCAAGAATGTTGGCAATGCTGGAAATGGAGAAAAAATTTCAGCCAAGGGTATGTGTCTTAGAAAAAATTCATGGTAGATATTTATGAATGCTTTGACACTGACACTGACCATTTAGGCCATTTGAAAAATTTGAAAAAATATGGCATAGTGGAAGACTTTGTAGCCTCTTTTGAGGGATTGGATTTTAGTATAGAGGGCATGTCTGATGCTTTTTTCCGATAATGTTTTATTAGTGGCCTTAACGATGAGATTTGTGCCTATGTCCTCATGGCTTGAACTCAGAGTTGGGTGGAAGCTACTAAAAGAGTAAGGAAATGCAATAGTTTGTCTCTTCTCAAACCCTAAAACACTCCTTTATTCCTCACCCTAAACCAATCACTCCCACCCCTCCTTCTACTCCACTAAAGATCCAGAAATTGACCAGGGCAGAAATGGTTGAATGCCAACTCAAACATCTTTGTTATAATTGTGATGACAAATATTTTCCTGGGCACAAGTGTAAGGAAAAAAAATAAATTATGGCCATCTCTGAGGATGTTTCAGAAGACGATGTCAAGCCCCACCATGGCCAAGTCACCTGAACCCACTAACATGACCCCACTCTCCGACCCTCCCAAAGTCAAACCAGTCATTTCCCTGAATGCTCTCACTAGGTTATCTGTTCCCCAAAATCTCAAGCTAATTGGTTACATTAAGCATCAAAAGGTCATCATCCTTGTTGACAGTGGAAGCACCCATAATTTAATTCATCACCGCATTTACCAAGAAACTAATTGTTATATATGTGCCATCAATAATTTTCAAATCATGATTGCTAATGGTGAGTCCATGAAATGTGGGGGGAGTTGTGAAAGTGTGCATCTCCAAATTGGTCAGTACCACATTAAATATCATATGTTTTCTATCGACATGGGTGGTTGTGATATTGTGTTGGGTGAAGAATGGATAAGGACTCTAGCCCCCATTCTCATGGATTTTAAGGACTTAACCATGCAATTCAACCAGGAGGGACTACAATATAAGTTCCAAGGCATCATCATCGGTTACCCATATATCATCAATTCCCATCTCATGGAAAAGATCCTCAAAAAGGTTCATTCTGGCATTATTACACAACTCCATGCCATTCAAGCCACTAAGACATCCTTTGTGTCACAGGACCTCCAATCCATCCTCTCCAAACATCAAGTTTTTTCAACTCCCCAAGGACTTCTTCCTTCTCGTGGTTTTCATGATAATTCCATTCCCCTTGTCCCTTGGAAGCCTTCCTCCCAATGTTCATTGCTATCGTCATCCCTTTTCCCATAAAAATGAAATTGAGAAAATTGTTTAAGAATCGCTCACCACATGTCACTAGTAAATTTGGGTTATTTTGCGACAACCATTTTGACGCTCTTGTGAAATTATGTCGTGGAGAGTGTGACGAATCTTGGTCCCCTCAAACATCGCATCATATCCCATTGAACGTGCAACAAACCTGGAATAAGTTCGCAAGAGAGATGACCTACAAAGGTCATCGCAAGAGAGACGACCTACATAATTCATCGCAAGAGAGACGATCTAGGATGATCATCGCAAGAATGAAAACCAAGGAATATCAACAAAGGAATGAAAACAAAGGAAGATTGTCACAAGAGAGATGATCGAGGACGATCGTCGCAAGAAAGGCAACTTAGGAAGAGCATCGCAAGAGAGACTATCTACGATCTGTGTGGTCACAAGAGCAATGAAATATATTGGAAGGTTAAAAAAGGAACAAAGTAGTTAAATTTGGTGTAGAAATAAATTAGAGCAAGCACTAGTAACTTTGATCACGATCCATCAGAATCGACGACCAGGAAGATTTGCAAAATTTGAAGTTGTGCGGGGGATAATTTTGAAGGTTGTCTCTCAATCCAAACCGTGGTTTCCATTGAGGAGTATGCGTTAGCATCAAGTTGATTGCGGAATGAAAAGCGGGTTGTTACAAAACCGCCAATCCACGTCTCTGCAAAACAAATATGAGAAAAGATTGAATATCATTCTGAAATTGGAGAGTTGTGAAATAAGTTTCAATTCATCTTGGCATTTTCACGATAACTTATTTTCTTATATATTTCATATCATAAAATTTTGAGATGAAGGTGAGATATGTAGAAACATGTGATAAAACTTTCAGAAATTGGTTTGTTATACTTTATGAGATGTTCCCTATGGAAGTTAGGGTTCCTTAATTCTCCTAAAATCAGTTTCAAACAGATCAGTTTGCAATTTTTCCATACTGAACTATTTGAAACTGATTTTAGGAGCATTAAGGAACCCTAACTTCCACAGGGAATATCTCAGAAAGTATAGAAAACCAATTTCTAAAAATTTTATCACATGTTTCTAGATATCTCACCTTTGTCTCAAAATTTTACGATATGAAACATCCCAGAAAATAATTTATCATGAAAATGCCAAGTTGAATTGAAATTTATTTCGCAACTCTCCCCTTTGAGAATTATATTCAACCTTTGTTATATTTTGAAGAAGAATCGTTATCCCTCTTTTACACTTTTTTTTCTCTAAAATTAATAAAACAATAAGGCTTCTTGTTAGAATTAGTTCTTAGAGAACTTAACACTGTGAATTACTTTTACCTATTGTCTCGATAGGCTATCCTCTGGGAAGAATCTTTAGAATTTCATTCTACTTTACTTCTTTCTATAGTAGATAGACATAAAACATTAAAAATAATAAGAGAAATATATAAATCGGATAATTTTTAAATCCCATCGAACGATTGTCGTACCATTAACCTGGAGGATTATTCCACACCAAATAGGAGCAAGTATAATTGGGACTTATCCTTGGTTTTAATCCCTACTATTGATTATTTGGAATCCATCCCCCTCAATAGAATTGGAACTAGAATAAGGGTTGATGCATGGAATCCATACAAACAACCCACATACAAAAAATCCAAGACCTGAAGGTATACCCATTGACAATACTTCACCTCGGGTTGAGGAGAGTTCTGGATATTATCCTAAAATACCATATGCAATATCCCACGAGGAATTAAATGCCTTCAGGTGTATCACTAGAGAATACATGAGACAAATTGGGGCACTTCCCACGACACCTTTTCTTCCTCGAAGGAGAGGAGTTGTAGAATCCATTGTTTCTACATCAAAACATACATTAGTACACACAGTTGAAGACCTAGTGGGTATATCCTTACAATAAATTAGTCATCCCTTTAGATCGATTCCTAATACCCCTGCAATAACTCCTCCTACAAGCAATCATTCTAATAATCATGGGTTTTCATAACCCAAAGAAGAAGAATCAGATACAGAGTTAAAATCCTTAGACTAAGAACCAAACCTGTTAAGCCCTAATATTGGCCCATTACCCCTTAATTGGGGCATATTAGATTAATAATGTTATTTTATTTATGTCGGCTTTAGGCCATTAGTTGTAATTATACCTCCTAGTCTCC